>MU834928.1:0-43095 GCA_029204225.1 Diphasiastrum complanatum | reverse complement strand
CCCTGTATTGTCATTGGCAACCAATGTTGATCTGCAAAGGATAATGAAAAATTAACAAACCCAAAAATTTACATAATAAATGTCATGCTACTTAAATACAAAACAAAAAAAAACAATCAAAACAAATGCTTACTTCAAAGCTTGAATCCTTTTTTTTGCTCTTGGCCTCCATTTCGTGAGAGTCATCAATGTCCTTCAACCTTCTTTTTTTGCTTATTTTTTTTAATTTTCTTATCTAGTATGCAAGCTTCTTCTTTTAACCGATCATATGATCTACGTAATGTTTGGAAAACTTCTTGCAGTTGATCATTTCTTTCATTTAATTTTAACATAACATTATGCAAGCATGCATTATCTTCTTTTGTTTGTAATATGTGGTCTCTTTTTCTCTATAGTTAACATATACTCTAAGCATTCATTCTATCAAAGCCAACTTATGCAAGCAATTTGAGATGACAGATTTAAATCTTATGCACTATTGCTTGGAATACCCTTAAGTCTATCCAGAGCTCCATGCCAGGTCAGTTACCATTGGCCAGATCCAGCATAGACGGAAAAATACTTGGTGCCCTCACTGGTCAAGGTGCACACACTGGCAAGAGGTGCCCATCATACCAACCAGGTCCCAGATACTTCCTTGATCAAATGTGACATCTGCGACTTTATGGGCCATACCCTCACTCTATTGCTATTATAATCCGAGGTAATCAGCCTCACAACCGTAATTAAGCTGTTTGAAGCATTTATGGATTGTATCTTTTAACAATGGCAATGTTCCATTTGCATGTTGCTCTTCCTATAAAATGCACTCTAATTATTAAGAAAAATTTGAAAGTTGTAGAGAATTCTACTGCAAATAGTTAGAAAATTGAGAATGAATAATCATATGGATATAGATTTGTGGGTGGATGGATCAATTTATCCTAATGATTCAACTACCAATTTGTGTCCAGATTTTAAGTCCGTAACTCATCTTCTCAGATTTGTATGTGAAGAAATAGCGGATTACTTGGATATTGTCAAAGGTTGTGTGATATTGAAATGCATAGCATATCATGTGTTAATCAACAATTACAGTTTGCTAATCAACAATTGCAATGTGCAAATCAACAATTGCTTCATTATGTGCAACACACTAGTGCTGAAAGCAATGCACTCAAGAATGCTATGTCAGAGTTGAATGCTACAGTCACTACTCTTCGGGGATCAAACCAAGAAATGTTAGAATCCATGGAAAAGTTGCGATTCGAGAGTTTAAAATCTGTTGTTGATATAAAAATTATCAAAAAGGCAATAGAGGAAAAGAAAGAGAGTACCGATGAAGAATATTGATGACTTATCTACACATAGCGGCAATCAGAAAAAAGAATTTGAGCATTCAAGTATGCTTTCATATAAACTGTTTATTTGATTTGTATATGTCATTTAAGTTTGATCTGCACTTGATAACATGGATTATTTATTTATTAAACATAAATTGAGTTTCATATGTTTGTTGTAGATCATGTTTGGTGGCAAAGAACTGTTTAACAGATCGTTCATGCATTGGATCATTTTTAAGTCATGTTTTACCAAGAAAGTCAACAACGGAAATGATGAAAAATGCTCGGTTTGAAAAAATGAAAAATGAAATTGCAAAGACTATTTTGATTAAGGTTCAATCATATTTGGATGCAAATGTGATACAAGGTGCATGTGATGTTTCTGGAATTAGCAGAAATGCTTATTCTACTTTTTTTTAGGATAGTTAAAGAAGTCTTTCCCAAGTGATGGTGAAGAAAACTTATCTTTCGCGTCCATATCGGGTAAGATTAGCAAGAAATTAATATAATGACGCAATGTTCAAAGTAGTTGGCCAACCACTTCATATAACTAAATTATACAAATTAGAATTATGGTGAGCTCAATTACAACGATTGGAATAATATTTTCCTTGATATTGAAAATGTTCTAAATACATTATTCGATTTTATAAACTAGACGAACATCAAGTAAATGGAAGATCATTATTGTAATAAATTGGATCATCAAAGGTCAAAAGTTGGAACGAGTGAGTGTCCCTTTGATGAACAAAATTTTAGATACAGATGATCAAACGTTTACTGTTCAATTGAAAAATCACATATGGTGGTTGGTGGCATTCCATGTATACATTTCAATTTTCATTTAGAATATCGTTATTAACATTTCATAACTTGCCAGTTTTTATTGACATGTCGTGCATTACTTGCTTCTCTATAGGTCTTGAAAGAAGACCATAAAATACTTTCATGGATATTTTCAAGAACAAATTATGGCAAGATCATAAAGAGACATTTGGAGGGCGAGAAATTTACAGTCTAAAACCATGGAAGTTTTCAAATTCAATGGCACCTTGCAGGGTGTTTGAAAACATTAAAATGTATGGATAATGTCTCTCATGGGGCCACGTCTTTATTGCATGAAGGATTGCTACAATATGAATTTGGGACGATCAAACACTGGCCTAGGAGGTGCTTGATTCAACTTCTGCTACTGCCATATCTGTCAACTCTTTCTGCAAAAACAAAATGACGAGGGAGTTCAGAATAAAAGATCACGGAATCGAAATATGGAAAGTGGTGCCCATATTTATAGCCTATTCTTGTTGATCACAGCCATACATTTGTCAAATAATGAATAGGAGCGCAGCCTATATTTATCCACCAATCAGAGTGAGACAAATTTGTACCTACACTAGAATACATTAAATAGTCTATCACTAGATTCTCCGAATCATCGTTAGCCCTGACTCTAAAATTTTTACCTGCGCCGGAATACATTAAATAGTCTATCACTAGCCTCTCTGAATCATCATTAAACAAATACAAAACAAATATTAAATGGACATCATTGAAAAATGTGTACGAAGGTAATTATTACAGTCTCTCGGCCTATTTAAGTGCCGTAAAGACGTGATTTTTTCTTTTGAGATGATTGTTCATTCAGAACATTTTCATGAGGTGGAGTATTTTAAAAGAGCCGATATTGATTCTACGTGAGATGGCAAGTGCTTCACTGGAACAGATCAAATAGGCACGCATTGATGAAATACTCCGGTATGGCGAATCAGATATTGGATGAGCGCACCCGTTCCAAAAAAAAGATTTTTCAACTTGGACTATGCACGTTGATTCGCTATTGGAATGCATAATGAATCATCAAAACTTGCTTTGGGAGATTCCTCATACATCCAAAGCTAAAAAGAATCTATCGAATCAAGCTTTGATGGTTCATATTGTGTTCCATTATATTTTCAGTGCGTCTCAGATATCGGATCAATGCGCTTGGAAGAAGAAAGTGATTTTCTACTTGGACTATGCACGTCGAATCGTTGTTGCAGGAAAAAAAGATTTTCAAGAATTGTCAAAATTATTGGACAACATTATGCATAATTAAAGCTTGATTCGGTAGTGTGAATAGTGTCTCTGATTTACACATGTAGTATATGCGCGTCGATTCGCTATTGGATGAAATAATGGCCTTCGGAATTTTTTAAAATTATAATGATTGGATATAAAAAAAGGTTAGATATTTATAGCATAACCTTGTCAATTTCAGAATCTAATTATAGATGTGACCATACTTTTGTAGAATTAATTGTAGATGTGACCATACTTTTGTAGAAATTAATTGTGGTCGCCATTAGCCATATCGACTAATCATTTTGATGACCAATGGATATTTAATTGGATTTGATTGACAAGCCTCTGAATATCTCGAAGTAATCATCACCGTAATCCGAACCTCAAAATTCCAAACCACCACGTATGCAATCGTTTCAGATTTGCACAATATATACAGATGGACGACGCTTAAATTTTTGTGCTTAAAGTTCTTATCATTCTCTACTTCCATGCGGTATCGATTCAGCACGCCCAAAGCAACCTACCTACATTCCACTTTTATTCGTGCGCGCCCATCCGCTCTCAGGTATCGGTTTGGTTTAAGTTCAGGTATCGGTTCGACGCGCTCGACCTGACTTCTGATCGTGAGTTCTCCTTGTTCGCGTGCTGATATGATATTGGATAGTAATGGCATGGACTAAGCAAACATCACGAATCCACCCTGGTGGAATCCCAATCACAAGAGGGGGTCAAGAGAATCCACCACCACCACCTCCTCCTAGTCCAAGGGGCAGACAAAGAGACCCTCCTTGGCTGAAGGATATTCGGAAGCTACAGAACAAGTTGTGGTTGGTTCTGGTTTGGATCTAAACTCAGAGGTATCATGATCACCCATGTTGCATAGATGGCAATACTTCCCTTGGCGTTCTAGGCGTTGGCACATTCATGGGCACTCAATTGCTACATGGTTTCTTGTGTTGATAGGGCACTAAGTGGCGTCTCTTTGTGGATACTTTGGTGTTTGTGATGCTCTTTGCACTAGTTGTATACCTTTTAGCTTTTGGTCCATGGTTCCAGGAAGAGAATTGGATGCTTTCTAAAGTGGATGTGGTTTTTTTGTCGTGTACAAGTACATATTGTTTTGGGTTCAGCTAGGGTTGTCCTCATGCTAGTTGCTAAGTAAATGTCACATTCTCCAATAAGGTTTGTCAATATGTTTTCATTATGTTGATGTTGACATTTTGCATAACTAAAGTTGACTACCTCAACACATCTTGTCATTGCAACTAGACCAACAAATTTGATTCAATCATCAAATGAGAAAATAAATTTGCATAGACATGAAGGATACAAATAGACATATGTTGTACCTTCAATTAAAGAAGCATTCCTTTGTCCCTTTAGTTAAAGTTGAATACATATTTGTGATGATAATGAATGCTTGAGATGTAAAAGAAAAGTTGGAAACTACACTCCCAGCATACTTTATGAATGAAATCAACAAAGTTGAATGTCTTTGACATGAGATGCCACAATGAAGGACCAATTGTTGTAATTGCTCCAACTATTTTGTTTGAAGATTAGATACATTGTTGATAAGAAGTTTTAGAAGTCTAAAAATCTTCTCTAAGAAGCTTAATTTGAGTTCACATCTAAAGTTGCAAGTCTCTTTTCTTGTTCTTTTTGTGGATGCCTGAAGTTGAAATCTTGAATTTAGAGAGTAAATGTAAACTTCCTCCCCCAAGATTCCACTTCTTGAGAAATTCCCTACCAATTTATGTTATGCTCTTGGTTAATTTTGTTTTCTAACAAATCCAAGTAGGAAGGAAACTGAAAATTGGAAGCCCATTACAAATTTCACATTTAGGGCCCGAGGCTCCCTACATTAGCCTCAAAGGGCAAGGTAAACAACTGAAAGAACTAGCTACGCAATTCTAGCCTTGCATTGAGTTGAACAAACGACTCAACAAAAATCAAGAACACTAAAAGCTTTAAAAAAGAGAATATCTAAAATTGTCACAATAACAATTTTTAACAAACACAGTTCTTGTAGCATATAGCATAAAAACAAACCAAAACCTGAAATAAACAAGCCAAAATCTTAACTAGCAAATATACTCCAAAGACATGTGAGATTAAGAAACAAACATATCATGAAGAGAATTACAAAGGCTTGCGTCTCTTTAAAAACCAGTATGCCTTTGAATTTACAAGACTACATCTTAGTTTGTTGTATCCAAGCTTGCTAGTTGATTTGTAATGTCGAACATAAAACTTTTCAATTCTATTAGCCACTTTTCTATCTTCAACAACATCTAAAACTTGAACATGAAATTGTTCATAAAAAGACCACTCCACACAATAGAGTTTTCTCATACTAGCATGAGTTCGACAATTCTTTCTAGAGATGGATAGGTCGTGATTGAACACAATATATTTGTATTCAAAAGAGTGGATGATCATTGACCATGTGATGTAAGATTATTATAGAATCCACAACAAAATCTCTACTAATTAGTAGTAGTAGGTTCCAAATATGTAGAGAAGTTTTCAAGAAACTTGTAGCTTTTTTGGTTGAAAAAAGACAGCACGAAATGGATGATAAGAAGCAAATGGATCATCATTATGTATTTATTGGATAATTAGGCCCGACATTTCTATCTATTTATGACTATACAGAGCTATGTAATTATCTTGTTATTTAAACTCGAAGCTTTGGTAAATGTAGCATAGCAAGATGATGATGTTTGAATGGAAGGCCAATTAGGATGTCTTGAAAAGGTCAAAACTTTAATAATAAGGATGTTAAATGCAATGGTGATTAAAGAATTTGGTGAGAAAGGTATATATCTCAAGTATTTTAAAGAGGCGAAAAGTTTTTTGACTACAATATAATTTATTTGTCTTTATTCAAGTTTCTATGTGATCTCACTATAGATACATTTGTATCCCTTTTGCATCTTAAGATGTGAAACATAAGCATAATCATAATATATTCAGTTCAAAATGATATAATAATGTCGATTGGATGCGAACGGCCTTTTCTACATTGTTAGTACTTGTTATAAGTTAGAATTGTCAGTATTGTTTTGTTGGCATGTTGCCATGAAGAGGGGCAATTGTCCTCTTCAAATTTTTCAAGAAGGTGATTATGCCTATCTCCTTGCAATTTCGCAATATGAAATTTGAACTTTGAAGTTTGCCAAAGAAAAGATCGTTTGCATCCAATTGAAATTATTTTAACAATGTGAAATATATAAATAACTTGTAGTCATCTTATGAGAAAAGTCACTAGAGCTCTTGAAAGTTGGATGATATATTCAGGTAAAGTTTGGCGAACTTACATTATATATTAAAGATTTAGAAGATAGATTGTGCCTATGTGATTCACATCTTAGTTCATTTTGCAGACTCTTGGTTTTTCTTGGTTTCTGTCATACTGAAACATTTCTAGTGTATCTACGTATCAAAATAAGATTTGCCACGTTATTGAAAATGTTTGGATTTTTTTTTATTATATGAGTACATACATACATACATCCATTGTAGATTTGATGGACTACTCTCGTTATTGTGCCTGTAGCTATGGACCTTAGACTATCTGATAAAAAGCGATAACTACAAACCAATCTATGTTATGCCTAGCAAGTGCGAATCCACTTCATAGGTAGCAATTTCCTCTACCTCAGTTGGCTTCTCATTGTCTTAAGAAACTGCCAAAGTATTTTTTTTCATTAGAAATTGGTGCGAATCCACCTGGCAGCCAGCGATTTCTTACAAAAAAATTTGTTTTGCCTATTATCTTTTGCAGGGTTGGCGTCTCATAGCCTTAACAAAAGCATCCCAAAAACGTTTAGGTCAAGACATTATTTCTAAATCAAATTCTAAATTAATGAATGCTACAAAAAATAGTAGTAGTGCTATATAGAAGAGGCAAGAAATTCATAGAATGGAATAGAGCTTTTGCACATCTTTGTTAACATGAAAAGAAAAAAATATAGGAAGTAGGGCAACGATTGAGCTATAAGCCATAGCTTACCTGTAATTAGTGATGCAGAACTTGGATTTCAAAAATTGCAACAACAATCTTAAAATTTTGTAAGAGTAATTTCAAACAGCCAGCCATCAATGAATCTGCTCTCCCAATAGGCGTACGATCCTTGCAACGAAGTTTCAATTTCGTAGCCGTGTTTTCCAACAACCAGCCAGTACCTTTTTCAATTTCCTAGCATTGTTTTCCAACAAACAGCTTATGCCTCTTTCAGCGACCAGGCGATAGCATTTTCCAGCGACCAGTGATTAGCTGGGAGTTTTTTGCGACGAGCAACTAGTTTGAGCAACCACCCATTAGTCTTTTCCAACAACGAACCAAAAATGTTTCAATTTGCTAGTGTCACAGACCCAATACTTTTTTTTCACAATTCAACCTCCTGCATATTCACTTTTCTTTGACGAATACTTTCGTGGGACTGTGGCTATTATTTCCTTAGATGCCACAACAACGCAGATGAGCCTGCATGCAGCAACAACAAGCAGTTTAAAATAGCAACAAACGTGAACGAAAATTTGTGAAAGCTGCACCAACAAAACGATGTGTGGGTGAGATAGCCTTCTCTTTCAGGGACAAACTAGGCTTGTTTGCTTCAACAGTCACTGAAACCTCTGAATTAGATGTTGATTCAGTTGTTTTGTGGAAAGGCGATACAAATACAGATGGAGGTGGCATGGAAATGCGTAAGAGGACGTGTTGACTGTGAACTGTTCTTCGCATTCATTTATAGTAGAAAAATCTAAAGTGCCAAGGTACATATAGCTAATTTGAAGTGTCACATAGGCAGCAAGATTCTAGAGCCAACAGACAACAAGTTTTTTTTTCCTTCAGTTCCTGCTTTTTGCCTTTGAACTTTTCTTCCAAAACCTTCAATTGCTTCGTGGCAGCTTCAATGCAGGTGCAGCAATGATGGCCGCACTTCGGAACGTGTTTCAGAACAGCAGGGCTGTCTCTCCACAGTTGCGATTGATCCTTCAGGCAGCAAATTTGATTTGTTTTCGGCTAGGCCCAGCCCTGGCACTCACATATAGCCACGAAGCCAACAAGATAGAGACAGTGACACACATATAGTTTCTAATTTGAGAAATCAAATCAACACCCTCAATTGCATTTCAAATTTACAGCAGGTAAGATGCCACGTGGATAGGCTGAATATTGAGAAAACTTTGGTGATGGCATAGGCTAGAATTGTAACAAGAACATCATCCTTGGAGGGCAAGCATCAACAAACTTGAAGGGCAACTTTTGGCAAATGACACAAGATATTCATAAGAGTGCATATGCGGACTCAAACTCGGGTGGATAAACCCACAAGCCCAGTTGTTATCGAGCATATTCATTGAGTCATGTATATGTATAGGGGGAAGCCCTAGAGGCCCGCTTCTGAGAGCATGGGGTTCTCAAACCGAGGAAAGCCTCGAGGGCCCAAGCTTTCCTTGGCAAAAGTACGAAGCATTATTTTTACACTATTTTTTCCCCCAAGGCATTATGTCCATAAAATCTTTTTGCTCACATGGGCTATATAGGTTTAATGCCCTTCCTAGGTCTCGCATAGGAAAATTGCAAGATTTAAAGTTCTTAGCAAAGCAATGAAAAAAACCTAGGATGGTTTTAAGGTGTATCTATTTTTGAATTTATTTTTTAATCGATTGACCATGCTTCAGGGGTCATGTGAGTCTCGTATCTTGGAGGCACGTCGGGCATTTTGAGATCGATGCTCCAACAACCACACCCTTTTTATTTTATCTGTCTATAAGTAAAATTCGCCTAATAAAACCAAAAGCCATACCTTTGCCGCATGCAATGAAGGGTGCCTTGAGGGATAGTGCCCTTGAGAATTTGGGGGCGGTCAATTTTAGATGCTAGGATTACATTTTTTGTGGGCACGGTAATGGTTTGGCCAGGCCCTAGCAGCTCCACCACCAATGTCACTTGGCCTAGCCCAAATACTCAAGAGGGTCACACCTCTAAGGGGGTCACGCCACTGCGTTCCTCCTGCAGGCCAGGTGCTGCTCTTTTGAGCTGCATGTGACCTTCTCTCTCCTGGAGCATCGCGTCGCTTTGTTCTGTGCTTGCACCTCTCCGCCATAGCTGACTCTGCTTCAGCATGATGATGCAATTGGATCTAAACTTTTGCTAGTTTTCTCGGTCGATTGCGATCGCTTGTTAATTGTCTCGTCATTTTTTTTATAGGCAATCAATAGTGTGTTTTTCCTTGATCGATTTCAGTCGTAGATTTCTCTCATTGGCAATCAACAGTTTGTTGTTTCTTTAAAGATCCCAGTCCTAGTTTGGCAATAAACAGCGTGTTTTTTCTTGAAAGATTTTAGGTGTAAATTATTTTTAGTTTTCCTCGAAAGCTTTCAGTTGTTCTCTTCAAAGCTTTCAGTCGTGGAATTTGTTCTGATATTTATCTTTCTGTCTGCGCTTCTCTGTTCTGGAAAGCTTTCAGTCGTAGATTTTGTTCTGATATTTATCTTTCTGTTTGCGCTTCTCTCTTCTTTCGCGTCAGTTTTCTGTACTTGTGAAAAATCTTTCTGTGAATATCGATGCTTTTATGTTTTAACATCCATTCTGGTCCTGTTCTTGTTTACTTTTTGTACTGACTGTTTTCTGTAAGGAATCAGATCCATTTCCATCGTTTGTCTTGCATTTTTAACTACGAAGATTTTATAAGCGCCGACAAATCTGGACGATTTGTACTTTATCCAGCTGCATCGAATTGTTATGGTCTCATGTTTCTCCGGCATTTATAGACATTTTCTTTGCTATTCTGCTCTTTCCTGGGAAGGCCTCGCTTCAACGCGATTTAAAATTTGTGAGGTATTATGATATTATTTTTGCTCAATGTCTTCGCAGATTTGAAAGTTGTCATAACATTACTTTTGCTCCGGCCTCGCTTCAATATCTTTTCAGGTTTCTGAGGTTTAATGGTATATTTTTGCTTCGGCGTCGCTTCAAATATGTCTTCTCAGATTTGTGTGGTATCAAAATATGTTTTTAGCTCTGGCCTTGCTTAAATGTCTTCTCAGATTTATGAGGTACCATACTGTTACTTTTGCTCACGCCTCGCTGTTACTAACGTATTCTCAGAGTTATGAGGTATCATAATATTAATTTTTCTCCTTATTTTCTTTTGACGTCGTATTTTTTTATGAAATCACAAATTCTAAAGTTGCACGATCCATTTCCTTTGGTCTATTATTTTCATATGTTCGGTCACTCCACTGCATAGTTGCATCGTGTAATACAAGCGTATAAATGGCTGAAAAATAAGTAGGGCCAATTTAAAATAATAGATCCCCTACCTTTACTTTTTGTCAATGTTAATGATTGACAAGTTTTCATGTGAGTGAGATCGAGAGTTTCATCAAATACTTCGTGTGAGATCGAGAGTTTTCTTCAGAATTTTGTTCTTATGTTTATGTTTGAACAGAAACACTAATATAATATAATATCATATTTGTTTTTGATAAATAAAATTATTAAGAAAAATATATTAATCATAGTCGTATAATAAGTTGTATCATATATATTTATATAATACCTTAATTATACGGTATTTTAATATAAAATGCATATTATATGCAACCATGAGTCCGCTGCCCATATCCGCGAGTTGGGATTGTTTATTTTATTCTCGTGTTTCCTTCTTTGTATAGCTGATTGGATTTGAACTCCAGACTTCAAGTAGAGGAAAGGAAGTCGTTTCCAACAAATTGTTAAGTTCTTCAGATATTTTACTATAATGATCTCAGAGTGGTCTACTCTTGCACAGGCTAGGCTGATTGGATTTGAACTCCAGACTTCAAGTAGAGGAGAGAAAATCGTTTCCAACAAATTGTTAATGTCTCAGAGTGGTCTACTCTTGCACAGGCTAGTCATCGCTAAGATCCTTTGGCCGCATGGAGGAGGGCGCACCCGGCGAGTCAAACCATAGTTTGCAGTTCACAGCGTTCCTGCCTAAGTATGAATCCTTGGAGCAGTTCCTGGAGCATTTCTTCTCTGAATATCTAGTAGATGAGATGGCGCAACGGCTCTTGCGTGATGCACTGGCAAAGAATATGATACACTCACTGAAGTCCCTGTCAATGGCTTCTCCTAAAGCGCTCATTTTATCTGGTTTCCCGGCCATCTTTATCGATGAGTGCAATCGATTCGGAATCTTTAACTGTGAAGGCAAGGACGATAACCTTGCTGCGAAGCCGCCGTCGAACGTAGAAACTGGTATACGTTTTTCTATGCTCTCGTTCTTGAATTTTTACAAATTCGTGTATGTTGTTTGTACAACAAACACCCCCACACACCCCCCCCCCCCCCCCCCCTTTCACCTCATGCTTGCCTAAACCTATCAACGTAATGCAAAACCTATCAAATTTCTTCTTAACAGGCTTTTTAGCAAGTCATGCCTAAAATGCCTATTTGCTTTATATTAGAAGCTGATTTTTTTTTTCTTGAGAATTTTATCAATAAAAGATGGGAAAACTCATCAGAGTACAAAAAGGAATGCATGTTGAAAGCGTAAAAGCCATAAGGCGAATTGAGATACTGTACAACTATAACAAAGCAACAATCTCACAGAGTATCTACATAAAGCCTACTGCTTGGTGTAAGTTGCTAGTTAAGACAGTTGGAAGTTTAGGTAGTGTAGGAAGTTGTGAAACAGCCGTTCTTGCAACTACGGCACGTCGAAGTATTGCAAGTGTCTGAGTGCGTTGTAAAGTCATAGAAACTCGTTGACGATAATAAGCCGTAATGATAGATAAACTCTTTTCATGTGGATTGCTACTTTATGTGATGCAATATCAATATAACTGTTTAATTTGTGCATTTTAATTCATATTAAAATTGGATAACGATCTAAAATAACTTGTATGGTCTTTATGGTTGAATAAGAGATAAAATGGCCTGCACCTTGTTAAAATTTTAGTTGAGTCAGTGGTTGGAGAGGGTTGCATGCTTTATCTTTAAGATCCTCACCACGTATGTGAGCGTGTGAGCCTAAGTATGATGGGTAGAGTTATTTCTAAGTTTCAGGTTTCGGAAGCAAGCACTTTGTTTTCCCTCATTGTGTGCCACATGCAAACAAATTGGGACTCAAGAGTGCATTACAAGAGGGAACCGTCATATCTTCAGTGCTCTTGTCTAGCATCCGGATCCAACTACATTCATGGAGAAATAGCTGGTAGCATAGAAGTTGCAGGCCCAAGGGGATCTACTCTTATTGTGTTTTTAAACACACATGAGGACATATTCTTGTTTGTTGTCGGAATTTTTACCAACATTATGTTAGAAAACCGATTTGCTTACCCAAGACAAGATTTCTATTGTTTTCAGACAATAGTCATACACATGAGAGAGAACACAAACAACAATGGTGAAGCATAATGATGGAATGTACTCCAACTATGTCCGAACTAGGGTGCACTACATACTTAAAGACAATAGTCTATGCCAAAAAGCAAAAGCAAAAGCAATTTAAAAGCAACCTTAAAGCAATTGCCTAATTGATATCTCTATATAAGGTAAAAGCACCCAACACCTATCTATAGAAAAACTTGTGTTCCAAATCAAGCACTAGAATCTCGAACTTGACTAACTAAAGTTTAACTTGACTTTACTATAAAGGCCCCTAGAATTAGCATGCAGGCATGGCCCAATAATCCTAATTAATCCTAGATGACAACATTAGGGATATCACTGTGAACATTAACTCGAACACATTAGCCAGATAGATTAGATCATACACGACCCAAATACATCTTGTATACAATGCATACGAGTATGCATATCAATTTATGTATGATGACACATACAAATGTGTCCATTGTAGTGTCATATCATTTTGCATTTAATTGAAGAAAGCCTAACCTTTGCAAAAATATCAAAAAACACTAAATATCCAATGCTTCATTCCTATAGTACATCTACTTTATGTGTGTGTGTGCATAAAGCTCTCAAAGAGTCATATCCTTTGTGTGTAGAGCCTTGCCAACCTACACTTAGGTTCAACCTAGTTAATCAAGGAGAAACATTGTTCTCAATGTAAGTATGCATCCATGTATCCAATTAAATTATCCTAAGACCATCAGACAAAGCAATCAGAAAGTCAGACAGAGAGCAGAAAGTGTTGCAAATACTGATAGACCCTGAACGCAGAATTAGAAAGCACTTTATTCAGATCAACAGTGATGCAAATGAGCACAAGACAATAGCGGATAAAACTGCGTGCTCACAAAGCTAACTACAATTTGTAAAAGCTATGAGCTCATACTGATGATCCGTTTGAAAGAAAGAGAATCAATGCATGGAAGCATCTACAATGTCTGTCTCGTTGGATTAAATAATCCATGTTATTGATTATTGGTTTTTGCTATTACAATGATTACCATACTATTTACATTTATGAGATGGGTGTACAAGCGATGGCGTGGAGCCGTTGTGCCGTCACGAAGAAGATCGTGGTTGTTGTCATTGTCAAGTTGGTTGCGTAGTATAGAGGATGAGCGTGAGGAGGCCGTTGTAGAATGCTTGAGAGAGTGATTTCCTTAAGAGATGAAAGGGGGTGAAAGGATGAGTAGGAGTAAGATTAAAGTCCAACACTCCCCCTCAAGCTTACTGCTACGAATCTGAGTTCAAATTGAGACTTAACAATCCTACCAAAGAGGAATGTTTTTTTCTTGACAATGGTTTTGTCAGAATATCAACCAGCATACTGTCTGTGTGACAATAACTTAGTACAACATCCTTGTTCTAAACCTTCTCTCTAAGAAAATGAAACTGAACCTCTATGTGTTTGGTTCTAGCATGAGTTCGTGGGTTTAGAGATAGAGCTATACAACTCTGATTATTGCATTGAAGTGTAGTAGGGCCGATTTGCGAAAATTGCAGATTCTGAAGCAACCTTCTAAGGGTCCTCCTACAAGGAAACAGATATACCCAGACGTGGATTTTCTGGCATCAATGTCTCCTGCCCAATCAGAATCTATATAGGTAACAAGTGTGAGTGCAGCATCTGTATTTTCGTTGTAGTGCCTCGTCGCTTGAATGTATCCCATTAATTGTTGCAGAGCCTTCCAATGTTGTAGGCCTGGATTGGACATATATTTTGACAATGTGCTTACTGTATAGGTTAGATCAGGACATGTGTAGATCATAGAGTGCATTATCGATCCGATGATGGACTGATAAGAATATCTGCCCATTTCCTTCTGTTTTGCATCAGTTCTGGGACACATATCTTTGGATAGCTTGGATCTTGGATCCATTGGTGTGTCTATCGGCTTACAATCTTCCATGCCATATCTACGAAGTACATTATAAAAATATGCTTCATGGCTTATAGTAATGCTTCTGCTTGTGCGATCTCTAGTGATCTCCATACCAAGCAGGTAATGAACTGGCCCTAAATCAGTCATTTCAAATTCTTGTGACAGTAGAGACTCTGTCTCGTGCAATAATTGAGTTAAGTTGTTGATGAAACAATCATCAACATATAAAGCTATTATCACATAGCTTGAGCCTTTGTTCTTGAGGTACACATTTGAGTCTACAGAGCATGAAGTAAAATCGTGATGCAATAAGAAGTGATTGATTCGTTCATACCAGGCCCTAGGAGCTTGCTTGAGGCCGTAAAGTGCTTTCTACAATTTGCACACCAAATGCTCTTGGCCTTGAAGGATGTAACCTTCTGGTTGATAAATGAAAATGTCTTCTTGTATGTATTCGTGAAGGAATGCTGTCTGGACGTCCATCTGGTGAATGTTGAGTAGCCGATGACAATGTACTTACAGCTTACAAGGTCGAGCTTCTTCCTCAAGTCAAACGGTATTTGTGCATAATAGAGACATCCAAATACACATAGGTGATTAAGGCTTGTGGTTTGTAACCGAAGTAGGCTTCAAATGAGGTTTTGGAGTCATTTGCCTTTGTGCTGGAATAATTTTGTAGATAGCAGGCTGTAGATATTGCTTCAGCCCAAAATTTCTTGGGTAACTAAGCATTGGACATCATGGATAGTGATGCTTCCAACAATGTTCGATTCTTTCTTTCAACCACTTTGTTTTGTTGAGTATAACTTGCTGTGAATTGATGGTGCACGCCACATGATAATAGATAGTCCGCCATTTCATCAGACATGTACTCTCCCACTGAATGAGGACCACAAGGTTCTCTCTCTCTCTCTCTCTCTCTCTCTCTCTCTCTCTCTCTCTCTCTCTCTCTCTACACTATTGCTTCCTATTCCTTGGCTCGGGGTTGAAGCTGCTGGAGATTGATCGGTTGCTTCTACTTGGTTAGGTGGTTTTGCTCCACAATGTGTTCTCGTGTTGAACTTTTCCTTACATCAACAATTGATCATACCACAATAGAATGAATCTTTGACTATAGAAGAACTTGAAAAACACTCTTGAAAAGATTTGAAAAACCTTTTCCACAAGAAATCCTATTCAATATTTGAGAATCCACAAAAATATATACTATTGAAAAAATCAAAATCTATACACAAAGCTAGCAAACTTGATATAGATTCTAATAGAATGCATCTCTCTCCACTATGTGCAATTTTTATCTCATTGATCCAATCAATAGAACTGAAAATCGGTTACTTTGAATCAATTTGACTAAAAATGAGCATTAGATCACAAGGATCAAACTTCTATACATGAAATTGCTCGATTTGATCAAGGATCCACTCTATCTCTCACTAGATTTAGTGGCGCCATGAATCATTTGATGGACACAAACTCCAAATTTAGCCTATAACCTACTCTGATACCATTATGTGAAAGAAAAATCCCAAATCTATGATGATTTAGTGGATAGCCAAAAAGACAAACAACATTTTCTGAGCAAGCTTCTCAAATGAATTTTTAATTTGAGTTAAAAAAAGCTAAACAAGATCATTTATGTTTTGTCTGTATGAGCAAGGGGCATATAGTTAGACAATGTTCCAAGGGCCCATTTAATAAGAAGAAAAAAGTAGACAAGTTCATCTAGTTCAAACCTTTGGTTTCCCATATGATTTAGCAACTACTGAAATAGAAGTATTTCGTGAAGACCATGAGCACATTTGCCAGGCGACCTCTGCTATTCTAGGGAGATCCACCAATTTTGGGTCTCAAAAGTTAGTACGCATGCAAGGCACGATTGTTGATAAAACAATTAGAGTAATGGTGGATGATGAGGCAACCCATAATTCCATACATTACAACTTCATTTGCTAGAAACACCTAGTCAACATAGGTATATAATTTCATTGGCCACGGGGGGAGGACAAAAGGGTTTGGAAAACTATTGTTAGTAGAAATACAAGGCTATCAAAGATAATATAATTCAGATTTTGCAGCTAGACCATATTGATCTAGTTTTGGGGAGAGCCTGACTCTTAAGCTTAGCACCCACTCTCCAAAGAAACTACTCGATGGTTTACCACCCAATAGAACTATAGATCATGCCATTAATTAACACCTGGTACATCACCCATTGCTAAACCCCCATATCGGTTTAGTCGATCAAAAGATGAGGAACTAACTAAACAACTAACTCAATATCTTAGGAAGGATCAAATTCAGCTTAGTAGTTCACCATGGGCAGTTCTAGTACTAGTACTTAACTGAAAGAAGGATGGGTCAAATTCAGCTTAGTAGGTTCACCATGGGAAGCTCTAGTGCTACTAGTTGAAAAAAAAAGGGTCTTTGAGATTATGTATAGTTATAGAGTCCTAAATAAGTTCACTATCAAGAATAAGTATCTTATTCCTTTAGTAGATGAGTTATTTGATCAACTTGATGAGAGTAAAAACTTCAGGAAAATAGATTTAAGATCAAAATATCTCAAGTTCATATAAAAGTGAAAGATGTCCCGAAAACAACATTTAGAATTCATCACGATCATTGAAAGTGATGCCATTTGGACTCACTAACGCTCCAACTACATTTATGAATTTAATGAACAATAAATTTCGGCCATACTTAGGTAAGTTTGCTGGAGTTTTTCTAGACGATGTACTTGTCTACAATAAGACAAAAGCAGAACATCTGAGTCCTTTTTTACTCAAAAAACATAAGTTATATGCCAAAAAACCTAAGTATGAGTTCGTCTGAGAAAATAGCTTACCTAAGCCATATTATCTTCAAAAATGGAACCCCGATAACCCCAGTAAGATTAAGGCCATACTTGATTAGCCAAGGCCAAACAACGTTTTAAATCTTCATGTTTTTCTTGGTTTGTCATAATACTACATATGATTTGTCAAGGACTAAGCTTAGATAGTAGTTCCTATGACAAGTCTTCTTATGTAGAAAGGAAAGAAATTTATTTGAAAATCTAAACAATAGGAGAGCTTTGACGCTCTCAAAACAGCTTTAGCTACAACACCAGTATTGAAAGTCGTCGACCCAAATGAATCATTTGTGGTCGAAACAAATGCTAGTGACTTTGCAATAGGTGCAATATTGAATTGGAATGTTCAAAAGTTAAAAACTCAAAACAGTCCATGTTAGATATAGTGCCTATGAAATGGAACCGTTTTTCATAATACATGCTCTTAAGACTTGGAGACACTATTTGTATGGTGCTAACTTTGAATTCTTTACTGATCGTGAGAGGTTTAGATATTTATGTAATCAGCCTGAGTCGGAAAGCTCGATGGATTGAGTTAATGCAATAATTTGAAATGTCTATCACATATTGATGAGGTAAGTTTAACACAGTAGCTGATGCTTTTAGTAGAATGTCGATGATAAACGAATTGAATTTTATTCAAATTTGTATTAGTTCCTAGGCCAAGAAACAATTCATTCCAGTATGCGATATATTTCATTAAGGATGAAGAGTCCAAGTATATGTGAGATGATGTTAAATATTCCAAGTCCATAGAACCCAAGTATATCAGGTTGTAATTTGCTTGCAAATGTTAGCTGATATATATGAGAGCCACTTATGGAAATAACATCTGAATTCTGAAGAGAACGTATCCATTTCAAAGATTTTGCTCACATCAACGCCACCATTGAAATTGGGCAGATGGTTTATTGTTCACTGATTTCTAAAAGCAAGCTCTATCTCCATCACTTGGTTATTCCAGGTTTTGATTTGCTTGCAAACATTACTGATAAATATGAGAGCCATTTATGAAATTAATATCTGATGGAGAACGTATCCATTTCAAATATGTTTTTCAGCATCAGCATCATGAATGATACTATTATTAACTAGCTCAACGAAAGCCAATTGTCTAGGAATATTATTACCTTGGATCAAAACCTCGCAGTTTTGGCTGCCTTGCAATAATTTAGAGCTTGAAAACTTCCATGTTCAATTTGCTTCCTCAATTTCAAAAGTCTATTATCATTATTTTCTTTAACTTCAAAGTTTTCTACCATGCTCGACTCTCTGCATGAAATCTGATTTATCGGCGTACATTTACAATACTGCATATAATTATTTTGCTGGCTTAATAAACTTCGTAGGCATTTGGTTTTGTCTTCCAAACGCAAGCATGAGTTAGCTGTTATGTTGGTCCTCATGTACCGAGCTGATGTACAGTGGCTCAAGTTTTTCTTATTGCTTTCCCAGGATTGACTCTGCGAAATGCAAAAACACAGAGTGCTCCTTCTAAGGCTTCTCAAGGTGTACCTTATAAGAGGGACACTTTCAACAGCCAACGTGCAGAAAATTGGTCATTAGAGGAAATAATGGCGCTTATTGAGGCAAAACAGCTGGAGTATGGTCGATCAATCAAAAAACGTAGGCCCGCTAGTGCGGCATGGCCAGCTATCGCAAATCGCATTTTTCAAAAGAATGTGCAAAAGACTACAAATCAATGCTGGACTAAGTGGGCTAAAATCAACAAGCACTTCAAGAAAATATATAGATATGAAAAAAAAAACGTTTCCGGTGATCATGAGAGCTATTGGAACCTTTCCAGAACGACACGTAAAGAAAAGTTTCTGCCTCCTTCCTTCCATAAAGATATATACAATGCAATTATGGTAGACAACTTTAAAGATGACAAAGAGGCAGAAGTTGCACCTCCGAGTAAGTATATGTTGAGGTTTTTGGTCTTGTTCAGTGTGAGGTGTTTGTGAATATCTTGAGTCATGAGATATCCTTTTGGCCTGTTTCAGCTGCTGGAGAGGAAACAATAATACAATTGTGAAGTTTTGCAACCTGTTCCAGAAGTAGAAGACGATGTGCTCATATCCTCTCCGCACCTTAATTTTGAGTCGTAGCAACCATAACGTCAGTGTACAATTCTTCTGCAAGAGTGAGCGTAGAGGTTACCTAAAGGCTAATACCAACTACCAAGCAGCTTATAATGTATGAAGACATGGTGCTATTGAAATAAGTATCTCCCAGATCTAAACCAACTCTCAAGTTCAGTAAGTGTACGTTTTCAGTGAACAGCAACACACTCAATCTATTAAATTATAATTCGATTAATATGAACAAACAATAAACTGAGAATACTGTCAGATTACTAAACATAAGTTCACACAAATGTAAGAAGAGCACCTACACAATAGATGGCTTTAGAGTGAAAGAAAATCATATTCTTATTGTCTCTCAAAAAGCTCATACTTGAAATGGTACACTCGGGCCAGAGTTAGTGTAAGAGAGATGTGTAGTATGCACTGCTTCACAAACTACATGCCTTTAAACATGACTTGTCGTGTGAGCATCTTAGTGTCATTTCTTATCTACCACTTCAAAATAGATTGGCCCTAACAAAATCACTTGGCCTTACAATATCATTTCAATAGATTGGGCAAGTTTATCCCCTTTAAACTTCTCTATCATATACAAAAACTTCAAAATTTTTACTAGATATCTGATTTATTTACAATGTGGTGCTCCACACATCCCCTTCCTGAATTGTACATCGACCTCACAAACAATCCTTGCGAACAGGGTGTGAATAATATTAAACACATGATGAATATAATTATGTAGAACATACAGTAGGAATGCTAATTTTGATTCAGTCGGCTTGGTTGCCAAGGTGATATAGTTTCACATTCTTTTGGTTGCAATGAAAAAATTTGTAGATCAGACATCTTCTGTTGTGACACTGCCTATTTGTTCAATTTTGTTGGCAAGAACGTCATCTTGTATTTGCTGCACTATTTTGTTGAGGTCAGTTGGTTTCGTCTTTTTTACCTCTTCTTGGATTTTTTGTTGCTCTTGGAATGGAAAACTACTTTAGCTCATTCGACTAGAGCTTCTCCACTTCTTCTCAGTGTTTTCCAAATTGAGCTTGACAATAATTGTCAGCTTGACTGACATCCTCTTAACAACTTCTATAAAAATTTCCACTCTGAGATTACCATAATGTGCAATTGGCATAGGAATAAGCTTGCCTTCAACAATAAACAGATACCAGTTGTCTTTAACCAAAATATCAGCCATCTCTTTAGTAAGAAGCATTATTGGTACCCTATCAGGACCATATATGGGGACTATTAAGTTTCTAACTTATGTAATGGTAGTTGAGGATAACAAAGCAAAACTAAGGTGATTATAAGTAAAACAATAATTCAAAAAGGGATGTTGAGTCTAAGGGTCATTGCCTATTTAACCTCCTTAAAATATTTTGTATAATTTTTCTCCCAATCTATATACAAATCCTAGACTACAGGATGTGGTGACGTTAAGTCCGTAGCAAGGCTTGTATTGGTGTAGAGGTTTTTACAATATCAAATTTTTTTATTTTAGATAAATGCTGATGTTAACTTTCATAAAACTGTACAATAATGTGCACTTCAAGATTTTTGAGGTATTTTAGGGCAAAAATGGGTAGCTGGCCACCAAAAATATATTCAACATATCTTGTCTAATAGTAAATTGAGCTTGAAGTATAGCTACGACAATTATACCTCTTTGATTATTATTTTCAATATTTCATAGAAAAATAAAATTGTTGTCAAATCTAGACACTATTCTAGTCAACATATTTATATCACAGTTGTCCAGGTACTAGGGCATAATCAAGCTTTCAATACAATTCAGTACTAGGCATAGGCGGCAAAAGTTTCCTAAGTTGTTTAAAAAATGAATGAAATCATTGTTGAAGCAACTGATAAACAACTTTAATTGTCTTACGCTTCTTCATTGGCCTTCTATTTCTAAGAGGAGAGTGACTATTCAATAAATTATCATCAATCTATGTGGCACAATCAACAATAGAAGAAATCAAATCTTCCTTTTGCGTTGTAGTTTCAACACAATTTACCTGCTCAGTAGCTTCATCTTCAATCATCGTGTCTTGGCCCTTTTTGTTTGTTGTGATGATCAAGTGTTCTTGTAGACTAAAATTCTCTTCGGCCTGGCCGAGCACTTCAGCTTTATCTGCAATTGGATTGGGAGCCCTTTGTTCAAACTCCTCAATCGTAGGTTGGTTGTGCTTCTTTAGCTATAATTTTTCACATGATTGTGTCACATGTCTGATACATGTAAATTCTATTTCTCTATTTCAATTTAGTGTTTTATTTTAGAATGTTCTACTGGGCTACTTCCACATTGCTTCAATTTTTCTCTAACAAGGTTGAAGCCTTCAGATTTTTCTCATATTTCTTTTGCATCTCATCTAAATTTTGTTGTATCTTAGCATTTAACTTGTCTTGTTGGTTCTTTTTTGTGATGTCAACGTTTGAAGTTCCATGTTTGATACATCCAACTTCTTCTTCATTGGTCCTTCTCGATGATTAGGCTAACATGTAATTTTTGCTTGCGTGATCCTGAACCAAGATCTTCCTAGTAAAATGCGATAGGTAGAAGGGGACTTTGGTATGTCCATTACCACAAAGGTGATTACGAACTGCATTCTCACCCAACCCAATGAGCACATTGCTAGTTGTTTTAAGTTGTTCCATAGAGACTCGGGCCCTAGGTGTAAATAAATAATGTAGACGCCCATAGTTACAAACTCAAGTTGCAAATAAGGAATCTAATTTGGTCAAAGTTGGACTCACATGATTTATGTGACTTACTTTGTGCTTTCTTAGAACCATTAGATTGAGTTTGTGTTTGTTTGAAGGGTTTAGATTAGAATCCTTGCCATTGAAATGTGGCCAATCATAGTGAAGGAGGCTCACTCTTCAAATCTGTAAAAGGGAGCCATTTCCTTTGTATTGTATCTTCATTCTCTTCTTAATAAAACTCTGCTAGCTTCTTCTTCTTCTTCTTCTTCTTCTTCTTCTCCTTCTCTCTCTCTCTCTCTCTCTCTCTCTCTCTCTCTCTCTCTCTCTCTCTCTCTCTCTCTCTCTCTCTCTCTCTCTCTCTCTCTCTCTCTCTCTCTCTCTCTCTCTCTCTCTCTCTCTCTCTCTCTCTCTCTCCATGTTCTATGCAAGTTGAGGCAAGGTTTCCGCTCCTAGCGATGAACCTCTATACTACACCAACGACACAACACATACAAGTGAAGACAAATAGAATTGCATTATGTTCTCACATTTGTGGTAATGGATCTACCGAAATCATCTACGAATTATTGTGTTTTACTAAATCGACTATGGTTAAAAATTGTTAATTTAATTCATCATTGGGAGACAAGAATGGTCACGTACAAATAGAGAAGAAGCAATGAAATTTGTTCTTATGGAGCTTGGTGCCACACAAAATGGAGGGTGACTCTTTCGCAATAGACCATAATATTGATCATCCAACAAGAAAGACAACTCTAAAAGCACTTTATGATCCTTAAAAAGACATGGTACATTGGAAAGAGGCATTACAAATAATGGATTTCATGGCCAGCTGCCATTATCACAAAGAAAATTTGAAGCTAATTCAAACATCGTCAAAGAGAAATACTGTCAAGATATGCCAATTACTTCTGATGTGAATATTGAAAACATTGATTGCAATTCATGAGAACTAGTCTTTGAAGAACAAGGTTTATCAAGCCATCCACTAATTTTTATGAAGCCATTTAGATATGGTAAATGCAAAATTCTTAACAATTGTTTATACATAGTTTGTGCATCGACACTTAAGATCCTCCATTGAAAGAGCCAGTTATACAAAAGATTGTCAGATTAAGTAAGCCCAAGTTTATTTTACAATTCCATGACTATTTTTTGTTTTAGCAATATTTTTGAATTTTTCGTTTATACGACAGTGTGCGTGAGTGCCATGTTGATGGAACATACTGACCATAACGAGGACCGTATTGCCATGCAGTGGTACCCCCTAAAAGTAAGACTATATATATGTACCTCTTTTAGCTCTTTTGTGAATAAAGTTTCTAGTGCATTGTCTTGGGTTGTGGTGTTACAGCCATATTCCGCTAAGGACATGGAATAGTCCTAATATGGTAGACCGGCCCTCCAGTGTTCGAGTTTATTGGTCACGCCTAGATTTTATTCCAAGTCGAGGCCTGTTGGTGACTAATGAGCTTGAGAGGACCCAGACACTCTAATTGAGACATATGGAGTAGTGCATGTACATGTGACTGATATAGGAAGGAGGTATGCATGAAGAGTTGTGATCTATTTATAGTTGACCTACATGGAGATTGCATGGGTTCATGCACATGATCCTACTCTCTATATATTGAGGTAGTGATTATTCTGTCGACGACTTGGTTTAGGTTACCTATTGAGCTCTTCTCCTCTTGCTATCACATGGCATGGCTTGGGGGCTAGATCTAGGAGGTTTCTCCAGGAGGGATCTAGGATTGGTTGGGTGGTTTTGCTCCACTGTTTCTCTTGTTGTGTTTTTCTATCCTCATTTTAGGGGTTTTTCCCTAGTGGTCTTTATATTGGTTTCAGAGCCCGACTAAGATGCGATTTTTGATGGTTTAGAGACAAGTTCTACATGGATTGGAAGTGAAAGCACTTGGAGTTTCAACCCGGATTGGAGTGCTAATTTCTCACGTGGAATAATGAAAGTGGATTCACAAAATTCTGGTTGTTGCATGCACTCCAAAATTCTGGTAGAGTGCTCTTCTACAAAGCTGATTTTGGATTTTTGATACAAAGAATTTTTGTGATTTCATTCATAATTTCTATTCTTTGAGGAATCTTTCCATTCAGGTAGAATGAATTGCTAAACCATATTTGGATGCTTGTCTTTTTGCTAGAATCTGCTTGGATTAAGTTTGATTGCGAGTTTTAGTATGATAATGTGTTGAATCATGTCTTGTTAATTGGGTCCATTGATAGATTGATTTAAGTCAATTCATCAAGATAACATGAACAACTAAATTGTTACTACATGATTCTGTGGTCTGCATGTTGTGGAGGAAGGGATTTAGCCCAAAATCCCCATATAGAACTGCATGAGAAAAGACATTGATGGGTGGCAGTCAAACTAATTTATTGAATTGATATCTAATCTAATTGAGTGAGCATTCACCTCTTAGGAAGGGTTTTAATCTTGCATAAGTAATCAAAGCAAAACCGATGGTTCTTAGAATTGTTTTATGTTTGAAGAGCTTTTCTGAAACTTTTGAAGATATGCCAAAGGTCGCTTGACAGCTAGTTGCTGCTTGAAGTCTAACTCACAGAGATTGATTTGCATGAATTGGTTCAGCAAATTGTGAACAGTTGTAGCAATCCTTCCTTCCAGAGCTTCATGAGGCTATCGGACGTTTCTCACAACAGGTGATGCCTGAGCACTGAGGCAGCTAGGCATTTTTGTGATAACTAGTTCTTTCTGCTTGGAGGCCACAGTAGGAATGCTATGGGATGATCCTACAAATTCATTCTTTGTAGGCTTGTTGGCAACTGGTGCAGCGTGGGCTGTTTGCAATTCATTTTGCATGGAAGTCGTTGAATGGGGAACCGGTTAAAAGCGAGATGTAGTGCTGTTTTAGTGTGCTTTTCCAGCTATTTTTGGTACACTTTCCACCTCTTCTTTCTTAGAGGGAGTGTTGAAAAAAATTGTGCAAATCTATCAGGCTCTAAGACGAAATGAAACGAAATCAG
Source organism: Diphasiastrum complanatum (assembly GCA_029204225.1). NCBI lineage: Eukaryota > Viridiplantae > Streptophyta > Lycopodiopsida > Lycopodiales > Lycopodiaceae > Diphasiastrum > Diphasiastrum complanatum. The sequence goes on along the minus strand of MU834928.1, from coordinate 17,752 downwards.
ACGAAACGAAGCGAAACTTGAATGAGCTCTGATATTGCTAAAGCGAAGTAATTGCGAAGCAAAACGAAACGCAAAGCAAAAACAATTGTGAACGAAATCAATTCAGATGGAGTTCGGATATGATTGCTGGCCACTGCCTGTTATATCATTCCTACAATCCTCCAGAATATAGACAGACACTGCTGATCCACGTTATAGATTAATACAACATTCAACAAGATTGAACCAGTGTGTGAAATTGATAAAACAAGTAAATGAGAGATAAATTTTAATTTCATAATAAGTTTGATGTCATTGCCAAGAATAAATTTATCATCAACATACAATGTAACAACTACAAAGGAAGTTCCTATGGCCTTGAAATATACGTTAGATTTAGAAGAGCTGGTAGCATAGTCGATACCATATCTCTGAGAAAAATACTTCACTACAAGTCTGGCTTTATACTTTGAAATATTTCCATTTGGTCCATACTTCAGCCTGTATATTGTACAGTCTTTCGCTTATCTGGTAATGGCTACAACATCCATACCTCATTCTTCCTCATGGATTCCATCTCCTCATTCATGGCTTGGGTCCATTTTTCCTTCTCAAAACATTCAATTGTTGTCTCGAATGTTTGTGGTTCTCCACTGAATCCACAAAATTCTTCTGATGTAGAAGCTGAGTTGTCTGGCACAAATCTTGCTGGCGCTCTTCGTTCTCTTGTCGATCTTCTAAGAATTCCTTCTTGTAATGTAATGCTCTTGTCTTTATCTGATTTGCTAGGTCCGGAACCATTTTGCTTTACAATTGTTGCAGCAATAGGTTGGCTTGCAAATCTTTCTTTGTCTGATTTGTCGCTCAAATGAGGTGCGACTTGAACATCTTCATCTAAGTGTTCGTCCTCTGCTCCCTCTGTCACGGTTGGTAGATCATAGTATTGTGTTCCAAGGACTTCATAACTAATAGGATCATTGTTGGCCATTGTTCGGCTCTCATCAAATTTGACGTCTCTAACTATCTTCACTATGTTTGTCTCTGGCATATAGACTCTATAGTATGACGAATGATTGTCATATCCTACGAGATATCCTTTTTTTGCTTTCTCATCAAGCTTCTTTCAAAGCTTGCCAGGAACATGTGCATATCTGGCACAGCCAAATATTTGAATATGAGTCAGATTGGATTTTCTACCCCACCATAATTCATGTGGTCTTGTGTAAGAAACACCAGATTTTCCCGTCTTGTTCTGAATGTAAGCAGTTGTAGCTACTGCTTCAGCCCACAACACTCTTGGAGCCTTCGAAGAGGCCATCATGCATCTGGCGGCTTCCATGAGACTCATGTTCTTTCTTTCTGCAGCACCGTTGTGTTGCGGTGTACAGGATGTTGTCCTTCTGTGGATGATTCCTCGATCATTGCAAAAATCAGTGAATCAGTTTGAGATGTATTCTCCACCCCGAACTATTCTGATCTGCTTCACCTTGTCTCTTGTGCATCTTTCTGTCCAATTCACATACTCTATGAATTTGTCAAATGCATCTGATTTATTGTGAGTGAAGTAGACTCTGACAAACTTACTGTAATCATTAATAAAGATGATATAATATTTCAAGCCTCCTACAGAGATCATGTTGAAAGTTCCATAGATGTCTGAATGTACTAGCTCCAGAATCTTTGTCGTTCTATAGGAGTCGTTGACAAAAGGAATACGTGGCATCTTCCCCTTTATACATGCATCACAGGTCATTGAACTGGTTGCATTCGAGATGCTCACCCTTGTGATTGCTCCATGATGGCTTGCTTGATATAGTGTCATTGAATTCATATGGCATAGTCTCCTGTGCCATAGAATATCTGACGAATTACCATGGGTTTGATGCACTTGATCTATAGGTAGGCATACCTTCAAGTAATACAAGTTGCCTTTTCTTCTACCTTGAGTAATCAGTGTACTGGTGCATGCATCAACGACATTGCATGCTTCATCTAAGAATGTTACACGCATCCCTGCATCAGCTATTCTTGCCACTGATAGCAAAACTTGCTACAATGTAGGCACGAACGTCGTCTGTCTCTGTCGTTTGTATTGAGCCATAGTGGACCAATACCATTCACTTGATGCTTTGATCCATCTCCAAGAATGATAAATCTTGATGGATCTGCACTTCAGAAGTCAGACACTATTTGTCTTGATGTAATGAAGTGCGAGGTAGCTCCGGAATCAAGGATTACCTCCTATGTGTCAGGTGTTGATACTGCACACATGTCTAAACAGATGTAGGCGGTCGAATTTCTGTGATTTGATCTTTCTTCGCCCATCTTCGAGCTCTCTGGCTCCTCGATGTTGGACGAACTATTATTGTTCTCCTGTCTGCTTTGAGCTTGTTTGTTTCTTGGGTGGCGACAATCTGTGGCTGCATGACCCTTCTTATGATAGTGCATACACTCAATTTTTGAGTTTAGCCAACACAAATCAACATTATGTCCTTTGTGTTTGCATCTCACGCAAATCTTCTTGTCCCCACTCTACTGTTTCGACTTTTTTTTGTTCTTCCGTTTGCCTTTGCTGGCTCCTTCTGGTTGTTGGCCTTGATCCTGACTCCCTCTTAGGCTTGAACTGCTTCTTCATCTTCTCCATGTTGTTGTAGAGAGCTTGATCAAGAGCATCCTTGTGATCAAGGTGCTCTCAAGATTCGACTTCTTCTCAAATTTCAACAACTGCCTTTTCGAGTGTCATAGCTGGATCCTTTGCTAGCAACGTTCTGGTTGTCTGGAAGGATCTTGGTAAAGCTTTTAACAGGTAGGTAAGTTGCTACTCTGCTGATACTGCATTCTCTGCTCTGGAATTGTGTAATGAAAGAAACAGGTCCTTCATCTTTCTGATAAAGGAAGTAATATCTTTGCCATCCCATTGCAGATTTGTTAGCTAGTCTTTGAGTAATATGTTTGACTATTTGATTTCGTCTGAAATCTTGTGAGTAAAGTATCCCACATCTCTTTTGCTTTAGAGAGTATAGCCAGGTCAAGAGTCAGGCTATCCTCGATGGATGATGACAACACGGCTATTGTCTTGTCATTCTTCTCCTTCCATTCACGTAGCTCCTTCCATGTTGTTGTAGACATCTCATCGGTGCCATCTACCTAGGGAAATAATTCTTCTCCTTTTAGTATAAGAGAGGTCTTAACCTTCCATTCTAGGAAGTTAGATCATGATGAGTCGAGGATTGTATAGATCTTTGATTGTATACTACTTATTGAAGCCATTGTTGTGAATTGTGCTCTCAATTGTTAGTGGTTTTTTGTCTTGAATGCTTAGCCTCCTGGATCTGATAGCTTTGTGGCTATGTTAGACTATGACAGGCTCTGATACCACTGTTGAAAAAAAATTGTGCAAATCTATCAAGCTCTAAGACGAAATGAACCGAAATGAAACGAAGTGAATTGAAGCGAAACTTGAACGAGCTCTGATATTGCTAAAGCGAAGTAATTGCAAAGCGAAACGAAATGCAAAGCAAAAACAGTCGTGAATGAAATCAATTTGGACGGAGTTTGGGTATAATTGTTGGTCATTGCTTGCTATATCATTCCTACAATCCTCCAGAATGTAGACAGACACTGCTGATCTACGTTATAGATTAATACAACATTCAACAAGATTGAACCAGTGTGCGAAATTGATAAAACAAGTAAATGAGAGACACGAACAATAGCAGACACCAATTCATTTGAGATCAGACAAAATTTAAAATAATATGTGCATAATAGCTACAATATCATCTATTAATCTTCTTGATTTCGAGCATTGTGTGACAGACCCACACAGTGCATTAGCGTGAGAGAAAAATATTCTCCCATGAATAGTGTCTCGCTTACTAGCGAACTTCTCGGATCTATTGATCCTCTTACAAAATTGCCTCACTCACAGACAAACTTCTTTTCTGTATTTTGTCTGTCTGTATCTATTTCATGCATCTAGCAAAATGTGTATATGTCGCAAACTTTTTTGTGTCGCTTCGAGTAACATTCCTGATCAAACAGATTAAACCATCTATAACTAATCATGGATTACAAGAGTGGTGGATTAGCCACATCCTAAAGCTCTTCTGCTGATGTCACCATATCAGATCAAGGATTTGTACTTCATGGTACTTGGTTGATCTTCTTGGTCCTTTGGAGCACGAAGGATTTCGTGTCGCAAACATTTTCGTTTCGTGTCTTGTCGTGATGTTCGTGAACATTTTTGTTTCGTGTCTTTTCGTCAAATTGAGAGTTGAAAGCTAGCAAATCTTTGGTAGTAGAAACATTTTGTTTCTTCAAGGAGGTGGATTGCATCTGGTGATCAATTGGTGGGTAGTAGCGCCTCGATGCTCTCTCTTTCTTTCGTTCTTTCTGGCTTTGTGGTGCCTCCTTTCCCTCTTTGATGGCAGCTATAGTGAGACTATGGTAGGAACTGCCTTTCTTCTTATTTCAAAAAAATCTTAGGGTTTTCTAGAATGAAGGCATGTGTGACATTTTGGGGGTACGTGTTTTTTGCCTTGGGCATGGCTTTTTGGTGCTTATTGTTGATTTGGTGCATGTTACCGATAGGACAACAGTTTGAGAAATTGCATGAATGTTCAATCAATGCTTTGCATGCCGGTTGACAGAGGTTTTTTTTAAGGTTTGACAAGTGGTAATTTTCATGTTGGTTTCAAAGTTTGTTTCAGAATCAATTTGAAAATTTTAGTTACAAGCACCCAGTTAGAGGAACTTTGGTTTCTTGGTGCTCAGTAGTCAATGCTGTAACCTTGTCATTTTGAAGGTAGCTTCTTGATCTTGGTAGGAGGAATTTACTTTTTTCTTCTCCATGGTCAATATGCATGCTTGAGGCCTTATCAACTTGACAGTCACCTAAGCCTAGTTTTTTGAGAACTTATTACTGTTGTTTTTGTGTCAAGCTATGATAATCGGTCAAAATTTCAATTAAACCGATCTTGACAAACTAATGGTAGTGGTTTGGTTCTCCAGACATTTACCCAGTTAATGGGGATTTTGGGGACCCTGGTACTATACTTTTTACCGATTTAACTCTGGAGTAAGATTACTCTCAGTAAATTGAGTTAAAGGATATTTTTAAGGTTCTTCCTTTTTGACTATGGTGTTGCACCGATAGGTTATCCTAAAAGATTTTGATCTTTAGGATTGAGAAAACTAAAGCCTTTGAAAACTTGTTCACTTGGATCCATATTTTATGGACTTTCCATTAGGTTCTGACAACTTTAACGAAGTAGTACTTAAGCTAGTGTCATAAAAGAGGAAGCATCCTAGCATTTACTTGTGTCTAAGAAGTTTTCGGAGGGCCTTCACTAATGCATTTTTTTGGGTGCCCAAAAAATCTAAGGGAGGAAGAAAATGAGACACATAAGTAGGTAAATGTGATAGTGTTGTGTAATTTGGATTGGTTATTAATCCCCATATAGAAATTGCATAGCACCGATATTTTGAATTCATTAAGTTGAATTTATTTTGGATATCTATAGGCCCATGAGTTGACCCTATATGTTATAGGAAATTGTGACATTGGAACGAAAATGACACTTGGTTCACATTAGTACTGTAAAGAGCCTTATTCCTAAGAGTTAGAACTCTCAGATGGTGCAAATTCGGTGAAAGTTAGTACCAACCAGGTGGTTGTTTATGTGACAGAAATACCATGTGCAGATTCTTGTTAAATCACAATTTTGGCAATGGATTATTGTAATCCATTAGGAACAGATATGGGAGTACTCTAGTATTTGGTGGAATCGATATGTGCATATCTGGTATTGAAAATCCAGATGGAGTTTAGAGATCTCTAAACTATCGGATAATGTAGTTAATAATCTTCTTGAAGGAACTGAATTTCTTGTACCATTTTTGGATACAGATGTTGGATATCTATTGATATATACTTCACCTATTTTGAATTTTTTCCTTTTGATTTTGAGGAATAAACTTACGTCATTTTGACTATATATGTATGAGGTTTCTCATCCATATTGGGGTCTATGCCTAGTGGTATTCTTAGATGAATTGTCGTCTACTGTGAAAACTTAAGGAAATGGAGAATTTAATAGTTGGAGATATTTTTTTCTAGAAATGGTTGATGATTGGACCCTATATTGGATAAAGGATGGTCAGATAGTCTTTTCGATTCTCTGATGGTCAGATCTAAAAGCAAAAGGCTTTCTTGGAGAGAAAACTGGTGGTATGGGACATCAGTGATTTCAAAGAGGAAATTCTTGTGTGAGAATGATCCGTAGGCCAGTGGGTAGTATTTACATTAATAGTATCTGAGATAGAATTCGCGGAGCTGCTGGAGGACTGATCTTGATGAGATCTAGCCTCAATGAAGCTGGCAAATTCTAGGACAAAGATTTGGGTGAGAAATAAGGGATTTTGACAGTATATCAGGTTATTTTCCCAAAATCTGACCGTCCTCAAAATTTGTGGGGGTGATAAAATGAAAGATCAGGGTCTGTTAGGGCTGTAGACAGACTGGCGATTTCTGATATACCTGGTTGGTTCGAAAAAAGTCACTTTGGTCACTTCTTTTCAAAGAAAATGTCCAAGTTGACTCTTTTGTTGCTTTTCCTCGTCTTGATAAGTTGCTCCACAACTCGTATAGGACCTGGAGAGAAGCCTCGTGCTGTTGTGGGAAGATAGAAGACAGGCAAACAAGCAAACACACAACACGGAAGCGAGAAAACAAAAGGAAAAGAAGCTAGGTAAAAAAATACTTAAAAAGCGGCAACGGCGCCAATGTTGGAAGTATTTCTAGTTCGTACGGTGGCTAGATCTACTTACAGATCTAGTATAGGGATGTAGAGGATCGTCCACTTTCTAAGTTTCTACAACAAGCTTTCACGGAAATATGGAAATACTCAACAAAGAGGAGAACACTAAGGCTTACCCAACTAGTGCCCGAAACTGAAATGAAGCTAATTAGAAACAATAATAAAAATCCTTGCTAAGGCAAACCCAACTAGCAAGGTTGCTAAACTAAGACCTAAATTGACACCCAGGGGGTTTGAAAGATAAATTGCAGCTAACTAATAAATAACAATTAAAGCAGGCCACAATAATCCAATGAAAGGAAGCAAGAGGAGGTCCGAGCACCTTCCCTCAAGCTATGCACCTTCCAATGGGAACACAAAGAAATAGAATGATAATCTCAAGAGAGAGCAATTTAGCATTATCTCAGAGTGCTGTTTACAAGGCAAATACCTCTCCTTTTATGGCAAGGAGGGTCTTCCATAAGTATCTACTAACTTATGGGACTAATCTATTTCTAGCCTTTCTAGAACTTCTAACTTAGGATTTAGAACTTCAAAGTTTCTTAACTTAGGAAAACTTAAGATAAAATATTCTAATCTTAAGTTTCCTAGTCTAAGTTCTAAATCTAAGTTTAAGCTATTTTATTATTATTTAAGCTTCTACTCATGGGCTTACAAAACACATGCCAACAAGAAAGGAGAAACAATCTTTTTAACCTATTTACTTTGCTATTGATTAATCTAGAAGATAGGGTTCAAAGGAACTTGAGAAAAGTCACTACAGGTTTTGGCAATGTTGATAGAGAGCAATTGGCATATTCTTACTTTAAAATCATTCTTTTGATGGAAGGATGGTGGTTATGTTGAAAAATATGAAAAATCAGACAATCAACCTTATTTGGATCCCAAAAGATCAATCAAGCATCATGGATTGCACTAGATCTATAAGATAGAATACTAGCACTCAATTCTAGCTTATTTGCATCTAAATTGGCAAGAGCACTTGAAAATCGCACTGAAACTAGCATTTAATGATCCCACGGCCTGTCACACATGTGAATGTAGGATCAGCAGCCAAAATTTCCACACAAGTTGGAATCGTGGATTTCATAATATTTGCAAACATTAGATGGTATGATTGGGTGTTAAATGTGAAGAACATGGAAGACGTGTTCTTTGTGGTCTATAATAGGTGAGGAAGACCGTACATCTATTTGTGATTTGCCACCTCCATCTTCTTTTGGATAAAGGATCGATTCTTCCAAATGAACATCTATGTTATCAATAACGTCAAAATCATTGTCATCTGAGTTTGAACAAAACAACAAGTCTGTGAAGTAATGGCATGTATGAATCTATGGAATGAACTCCTCCTCGACCATGTAGTTTGAAGGCCCTACAAAAATTGCAAAAATATCGTTAGTGTTACATTGCTAGACTCCACACATGAAGCTCTCTTATTATGGTGAATGAAAGTGTTTTGTTGGTTATGGTGACACAACGATGTTACATTGACTTAGGTAAAGATTTAGTGCCCTCACGATTTATTAATCAACTTAACATATCATAAAAATCGGCACACATAAAGTGGTTTATAAGCCATATGTATTGAGCTCACCAAACCGATTGATTGGTCATTTTTATTCTACTAATATTAGGTCCCATAATGGAAATGTGGAAATGTCATTATACTAGTAAATACATAATAATGGTGCAAATGTAGTCGATTGCTCTGGTGGCATAACAATGTTATGGAGATTGTAGTAAAAAAGTCGTGCCAATACAACTAGATACGAAGGCCAGCCTCATAGAAAAGTACATCTAAGATTCAATGTTCTAGAATGCACTAAATGTTGGATTTATCTCCTTTACTCTCCTAAATCCTACGTTAATTTGTCTCCATTCATGTTGATGTATTTTAACTTGTGTTGTCGCACAGTCTGCATATTTACATGTAAAATAAGATAGGCAAAAAACGCGACTGTCTGCATAAATACAAGTAAATTTCCACAGGCGAAAAAGATGACACTGTCCTACAAATGCCAAAGGTGCCCTTATGGAAAAGCGAAGGTACTCTGTAAATCAATTTTTAAGGCATTTGTCAGAGTGTCGCGTTTTTTGCATTCTCATCAACGTTAATTTTAGCGAAGGCCGACATCGCGGCCTCCTCATGCTCATCCCATGCACTGTGCAATCAGATGTGACAACGACAACAGCTCCCCCCCCCCCCCCCCCCCCCCCCCCTTCGCCCACGATCTCCCACAGACAGCACACCCACTTTTGTACCTTTTTCATCTACACACCTGTAATATATACTGAATACCATATTCATATGAACGTATTAGAACGACATCAGAATAGAATAGAAGAGAGAGAACAAAACATCATTGATAATCAGAGATAGACATTGTAGATGCTTTTGCGCATTGATTCTTTCTTCCAAATGTATTGTCAGTAATAGGTTCATCACCTTTACAGATTGTGTGATTAGCTTTGTGAAGCACGTGGTTACATCCGCTATTGTTTTGTGCTCACTTGCATTATTGACCTGTATATTTCGTTATACTTAATCTGATTACAGCTCTATTTGTTCTGCTTTCAGACTTGTGTCAATATTACAATGCTATTCTACATTCTATCTGGCTTTCTTTTTACTTAATCTGGTTGTCTGCTGTTCGCGAATTATTATTAGTCTAGCTGTTCACGACTAATATTTAGTCTTGTTTTTTGCAACTAATTCATGACTGATTTTCAGTAAGAGTCATGAGGTATATTCGAGCTACCATGGACCAGTGCATCTGCTATGGAGAAGTCAGCAACGACAATCTTCATCAGCTCAGTGGATATACTGATGCAAGCTGGGGAGGAGATGTAGACAATTGTAAGTCCACCTCTGGATTTACATTCTTCTTCAATGACGGTCCTATCTCATGGAATAGTCGTAAGCAAACTCTATCGCTCTTTCTTTCACAGAAGCAAAATACATTGCTGCTTCTCAATCCATTAAAGAAGCGTTTTGGTTGAGAAATTTATTGTCAGACATTAGTTTGTATCAGTATAGTCCAACAATTATATTCTATGATAATTAGAGTGTTATTGCCTTATCGGCCACCCCTAGATTTCACTCTAGGAGTAAGCACATTGAAATTTCATATCACTACATCAGGGGAAAGGTTCTCAACAAAGAGGTAAGCTTAACGTACTATAGAACGCAGGACATGGTTGCAGATATATTCACAAAGGCATTAAGTATTAATGCACATAACAAGTTTTGTGCATTGCTTAGTCTGAAGATCAAGGCATTCACAAATCCAGAGTAAGGGGGGGGGGGGGTGTTATATTTATCTCCTTTACTCTCTTAGATCCTATGTTAATCGGCCTCTACTCATGCTACTGTATTTTAACTTGTGTTGTCACACAGCCTGCATATTTACATGTAAAATAAGATAGGCAAAAAATGCGACTGTCTGCATAAATACAAGTAAATTTCCACAGGCGAAAAAGGCGATACTGTGTTTTTACACATGATTTATGACAGACGAAAAAGGTGACACTGCCTTACAAATGCCAAAGGTGTCCTACAAATGCCAAAGTGCCCTTATGGAAAAGAAAAGGTACCCTATAAATCATTTTGTTAGGTGTTTATCATTATGTCGCGTATTTCACATTTTCATCAACGTTAATTTTAGTGAAGGCCGACGTCGCGGCCTCTGTTGTTTCTTATTAGTCTAGTTGTTTGCAACTAATATTTAGTCTTGTTTTTCACAACTAATTCGCGACGCTCTTAGCGAATAGTTCGCGACTAATAATTTGTCTAGCTGTAACCGACAAATTATCTTTCTGATGTTTTGATGCTTAATGTTTGGCTACATAATCAAATCGAACGTGATTTCTATCAAAACTGATAGCCATAGTCATGCTTGAGAAAAGAGTGAGATAGCTTATTCCGCTGCGCACGAACATTTTCCATTCGTGTTCGTTTCTTTTTCGAGTTATCTTTCTTTCACCCCTCTTTCCAACACTGAACATGTATTTTAATATTAAAATTTTATCCCATATAGTTTGAAAATGATATAAGTGGCAAGGTTCATTGGAAATCATTACAATGTTTCATATCTTGGTGACTAACACTTTAGTTTGGAGATTATTTACTTATTTTAAAACACATAGTTTGATGGTTTATAGTTGTCATTTAGCTTTATTATTATACTTATATGTATTGAATTCTTTTCAAGTACCAACATTTATTAACATTTCTTGGGTTTTTGGTTATGTTATAACCATTTGAACATGAAGCAAATAAATCTATATAGAATGATTCTAAATTATTTGCAATATTTTTGTCATGAGTAGTACAAATTGTAGATATAGTAAGATTAATTTTAAAAGGAACATATAGAGGTGCATCTGCCAACATATAAGAGTGCACTTGCCAACATTTTTGAAGGAGGGCTTTGACGATGTTGTTTGTCCAATGTAAACTTTTTTGTTTTTGGTGCATTCTATTTTGTAGATGTGAATGTTCTTCATGCTCTTTTTGGTGGAGGTTTGTTTTGCTGCATTCAAACAATTTATCTAATGTATGTATTTGTAAAATTGGAGTAAACTTCTGGAAATGAAATAGATACGAAGGATCCGATGTTGACAAACCTAGGAAACAGAAATCACATCGTGCAATCCATGAGTTGAAGCTGATCAAGGATACCATAGATCAGCTTTGGAAAGAACAAATGGAGTTGCTTAATCAGCAACGGCTCAAAGAAGAAGATCAATCATTGCAACATGGCAACCCCAAATGGCTTCATGTTGGAAGGCAATGATAGACTTACCTCAACAAATTATTCAACTTGGAAGGTGAGGATGGAGTCTTTTCTAGAGATGAATGATTTGATGGATATTGTTGTAGGTGTGGAGGAGAGACCTCTAGCACGAGACTATCAAGTGAGGTTTGATAGGAGGGCAAAGAAAGCTTTTCATGTGATCCAGATGAATGTGACTAATGGACTTCTCAAGGAAGTTGGTAAGTGTTCCACATCTAGTGAAGCTTGGGAAACCTTGAAGAAGGTTTATGAGTCCAAGTCTACATCTAGGATTCTAACCCTAATGAGAATTTGTTTTCAAAGTCTTCAAAAGAAGGATGAAAGTACTCATGCTTTTGTTTTGAGAGTTAAAGCTTTGAATGATGAATTGGCATGTATTAGTGAAAGCATTAAGGATATGGAGCTTTTGTACAAGCCGTTCTTAATGGCTTATTGGATGATCATGCTAACTGAACGATTTCTCAATTGTTTATCTTTGGTTTTGAGCACTTTCTCAAGTTCCAAAGGTAAACTAAGCGACCAATCTTCCAAATGGGATAAATCCTCATCCGATCCAACTGTATCACCATTATGTAAACTTAGCTTCAAATGACTTACATGAAATACTAGGTGTGTAGTCGATTTTCCTTGAAGATTGAGTTCATACGCCAAAGAACCAATTCTACATACAATCCTGAAAGGTCCACAATAACGGGTAGGCAGCTTATAATGCTTCCCTATACGTAACGTCTTAGAATTTTTTGAAATCCTAAGATATACCCAGTCATCAACTTTAAAATATCTTGGAGATATCTTAAGATCGTTATAGTATTTAGCTCTATCCTGAGCACTTCGAGTACTATCCTTAGCCACTTGCAACATTTCTTCCATATCATGCAAAAAATCAGCAACCTTCTGGATCTTAACAGACTTCGTCTCAACATGTACTGGAGATCTAGGATGAAATCCGTACATAAGCATAAAAGGACTGTAACCTGTAGCAAAATATTTCCTACTATTATATGCAGCTCAACCAGTGGGAGATAATCTTTCCAATGAGATTGTCCGTGAAAAACATATGTCCTCAAAATATCTTCCATAGTTTGATTAGTTCTCTCTATCTAACCATCTGATTTAGGATGATCAGAAGAACTTGACTCAAAGAAGTTTCCAGTTTATGGAATACTGCTGACCAAAAGTGACATGTGAACTTAGGATCTCTATCACTAACAATGTCACTTGGCAGACCATACAATTGAAATAATCTTTCAACAAAGATCTGGGCTAAATCAGAAGCCTTTATAGTTGACTTGACTGGTATGAATGCAGCTAACTTAGTTAATCGATCCACTACAACCCAAATAGAATCATTTTGCGGTTGGGTCTTTGGAAGTCCAACTACAAAATCCATAGATATGCTTTCCCATTTCTTATCATGGATATCTAATGGATGCAACAAACCACCAGCCTTATGGCGCTCAGCCTTTGCTAGTTGACAAGGTTTGCAATTAACAACATATGACTCGACATATGGCTTGAGCTTTGGCGAATAGAATTCTCACCAAGTCCAGAGTCTTGTGTATACCGGGATGTCCTGCACAGGGTATGTCATGACATTCAAACAAACTATGTACAAGATCTAGCAGGCCTTTGGAAGTATGAACTGAGTCAGAAATAAAAGGACTTCTAGCATGCTTGCTGATTATACAACTTTCACATGGAAAAGTTGGCTTGCTGACAGAAGGCAGATCTTGTATTAATTTCTGAGTCGACATTTGTTGAATATTATTGAAGTTCAAATGGCCTAATCTGAAATGCCAAAGCATATCAGATTATTTGGAAGTTGAGGTGAGAAGAGCTTGACTGTTGAAAGAATAATAGTGGCTGAGTTTGTAGAGATTTTCACTTCTTCTTCCAAAATCTAAAACTCTCCAAGATTTGTCAAGGATGGTGTAGCCGATTGTATCAAATTCAACCCTCCAACCTAAATTAGTAATTCTGCTAACCGAGAGCAGATTCTTAGTCAAATTCGGAACGTGGAAAATGTTGGATAGCAATTTGATTTCACCTTTCTGAGATTTGATTCTGATTGTTCCTTCACCTTGAATCAAATCTCAGAAAGGTGAATGTGATGAGTTGTTTCCAAGTTACACAACTCAAGAGTGGATAAAAGATTTGTAATCTTTGAACCAGTCTTGATGGTGAGTCATGTGTTGAGTTGCTCCAGAATCGAGATACTAGGAATCGATATCATGTTGTTCTCCGACCTTGGTCATAAAGGCTGCTTCATCTTCCTCTTGTTGCTAGGTCAAAAAACTGGTTGAAGCGCTATGTGCTTGTTCTTGGAACAACTTCTTCTTCTCATTGTTGAATTTCAAAGTTCTGTAGTCCTTGATCTCATATCCAGTTTTCTTGTAGTATCTGCAGAATAGTTCCTGCTTTGGTTGGAAAGATGGAGAGTTCGAATTCGACCCTAAGCCAGAATTCGAGCTTGAGTCAAAATTCGATCATGACTGCATATTGCTCTTCTTTTTGGATCTGAACTTCTGCTTTTTGGAATATAGAGCTTGGGGATCTGACCCTGTGCTTGAGGAGGCTGCAGATCTTATGGCCTCCTCTTGTTGAAGTAGTGAAATCACTCTTGAAAGGGTGATATTCTCCTAGATCGAAATTACAAGGACCCAATTCTTATAGGCCTGTTCAGTTCCTCGGAGAAAAATTATTCGGCAACAGAAAGGGAAGCACTTGGAATGATTTTTAGAGAGAGAGAGTTCTTGTACGTGTGAAATTGAAGAAGTGAATAAAGCATCCAAGGTTATTTTCTCTTATCTCTGTTCTCTGTAGCACTACTGAGTGTGAGTGACTTCAGGTCTACTAGCGATCTCTTTTACATTGCTTAAATCACCCTCTGGTCAAACAGTTTTGATAGATCATTACAGACGTTTGCTGTGTTTCCGTAAAGTTGCTCTAAAGAACTATCTCTAAACCTATCTTATTTGTCTATGCGAATGCTTTGTATTCTACACCCAAATAACAAATCCCTTTGGTACAATTTTCCACAATCACTGATAGAGAAGTATGTATACATGTGAAATGATAGTCCCTGCCTGAGGAATTGATTATTGATCTGCATTCATGTTTGTAACGAAGATAAATGTTTCTAACATATTTGTGAACCATTTAAGTTCTTTTAACCGTGACTGTACTTTAGTTGTTGAAGACTTCTGTCTAGAACACAATAGTTCAAGAATAAGATTAACTAATTGTTTGTTCGTACATGTATGCATCAAACATAATTCAAATCCTTGGTGACAACTTAATCAGCCAGAGTGTAGTTCATTTGTGCTACTGTGATAGCATTTCACTTGTAGGACGCTTTTCATTCGGTTTGATAGAGAAGATTGTTGTTCAGAATTTGTCATCACCACACACCCACCACAAAAGTAATACTGGTTACTTATTAAATGTCTGTTGACAACCAGATTAACACAGACTCCATTTCATTCGAAATAAGTCAGGATTGTACCAATTAAATAGCTTTTAAGTGCTATCTCCTTGGGGAACGACATAAATAATAAACAAATCTAGCAATTCTATGTTGGTATATCACGACAAGAAACAAGTCAATTCATATCTATTAACACTATAAATGAACAGATCAAAGATAGTAGTGTCTCCAAAGCTCTCCACCCTTGCAAGATGCACACTTGAATGGAAAATTTGCATGCTATTTGATGACTTGGCCTTTGTTTTTGAGGACCTCCTTGGAACTCTCATGTTTTGAGGCTGATCCTCAAGATCTTCCTCTCTTTGATGCTCCTCCTCAATGCTAGCAAGATCACACTTTGACAAGGTCTCCACTTGAGTGATCTCCTCTTTTGCCAAGTTCACAGTCTCAAAGGCAACATTAGCTTCCAATTTGAACAATCTTCCATGTTTAAATCCCTTTTCTATGCAAATATCATTCTTCAAAATGGAACAAACACCATGCTTGAAGTGGACATCCAAACCACCTTCCACAAGTTGACCAGCACTTAGCATATTATTGGTGATTGATGGTACATAAAAACATTTTCTAGATCCATACATTTTGAGGATTCTGGGCACAAAGAGATGGCACCAACAACATCTATCCTACACTCTTCATCACTTGCAATAAAGCTTTTTAGCTTCATTGAATGAGTGTAAAGTTGAGAAAAAGTCATTTTCATAAGTCATGCGGGAACTTGCCCCACTATCAATCCACCAAGTGTCTCTTGAATTGCCATTGCTTGTTGGTGAGGATGTAGATGCCATCAAGAATAGATCTCCTTCATCCTCTCCTCCTCATGTGCAAGGATTCCTTGTTTGTTCTCCTCATGTAGCATTCGGATGCAAAATGCCCCGTATTTCTGCATTTTTGCTTTGACTTGTCCTTTGCCTTTGAACTTGATGCTTGATCCTCCTCCTTGGCCTCCTTTGCTTGATCCTTCTTGGATCCCTTGGTCTTCTTCTTGCTCTTGAATGAGAAATTTGCTTTATCATCTTCATCTTGCAATGATAAGGAACTCATCCTAGATTTTTCATGAAGCATCCTACACTCTTCAGCCAGTAGCACACTATGGAGCTTATCAATTGATGGCAAAGTGTCTTGGATGGCAAAACTTTGAACCAAATTGGAGAAGCCACCGCCTAAAACATTTATGATCACTTGTACAAGTTATAGAGGCTAACTCCTTGTTGAGAGATTTTAAGACATTTTGTACATAATGAAATTTGTATTCAAAATGATAAATTGTATTCACAAGCAACAACTATAATAATGGCCATAAAGGCATTGTCTTATTTTTGTGATGGACATAGATATCCCTACAGTACATTTAAAATTATTTTTGTTAAGGTAGATATCATCTGCTTTAGCAGTGTACACAAACTACAAAGAGTTGAGCAAAAGAAGATAGATTCGTATGATATTTGCCCCATGTGAAACGTTATACATACATTTCAATGTCTTTAAATCGCCTACAAGATGCCATAAAAGTTGAAACATGCCATAGTTTGGCACAAATATTTTGTTTCCACCCATGTGCTAATTTAACTAGCATAACTTGAGAACAAATTTCTTCGTATACCATCAAATAAAGAGAGAACATTTGAAATTGATTATGCTTTTTTAAAAAATTGAGTAGATTGGAAAAATTTGAGCAGCAAGATAAGTACATTATTATCAGGTGGAAGAAGCTCAAAATAATAAGTCAAAAAAGAGCTGTGTTGAAGGGCATTGATGAACTTTCATCAAATGTACATTACCACAAAAAAGAGTTTAAGCTTTCAAGTAAGATTTTGTTTTCAAATATTTTTTTGTTTTTGTTGCAATTGGCAAAACATGTATTGCAATTCATTCTTCTACTTTTTATGCTCACTTTACAAATCAACATTAGTCACACGCCAAAATCTAAACGACAACATCATTGGAAGATCTTTGAGTGCCTACAACACACATATCCATATTTATGGGACTGTTATTGTTGGAATATAGTGTGGTAACAAGTCGTTGTTGAAAATGACTATTGTTGGTGCAAACTAAATTGCATAAAAGTGTCAGGCTCAATCATTGTTACAGTTAGCTGTAAAATGGTTCTCTATTTTGTGCATGTTTGTGCCTGCAACATTTTCCACACTTAAACCCAGCTTTGTTACTGATGTCAATTTTATGACATCCAATTTCATGGTCTTTCTAATGCAACAATGGTGTCATGAAAAAGTTTCAACTCTATGACTTCTTTTATGCTAAAGTTGAGCATTTTGAAATACACAATTGTGTGATCAGTATTAGGCCTTCTTTGTTGCACGTAACACATGAGAGAGAGAGAGAGAGAGAGAGAGAGAGAGAGAGAGAGAGAGAGAGAGAGAGAGAGAGAGAGAGAGAGAGAGAGAGAGAGAGAGAGAGAGTTGTTTTAAATACATTATCTTATCTTCCCAACGAGAAATGATTAAGCACATGTCGATGACCTCCCTTTTTCTATATACTCCACCTTCATGTCCTCTAAGGCTATTGTTGACTCCTATAAAAAACACCTTCATGTCATCTTGTGAAACAAAAAGCCTCCTTTCTCAAAAATATATGTACTACTCATTCAAGACCTCCACATCAAGAATAATGTCCTTATCAAGTAGAGGCCTCACTTCTATCCA
>MU834927.1:0-43099 GCA_029204225.1 Diphasiastrum complanatum | reverse complement strand
TTTCAAATGTCTTTTTTGGCAGATCGAGATGCAGTCACGGCGACACAACCCAGAGGCCACCACATCACGCCCCCCAGTTGCCATCCGCTCACCCCTTGCTTCCCATGGCCCAAAGGACAGAGCTGCAGATGAGGCAGGGCCTAATACCCGGCCTGACCCGCTTCTGGTGCAAGATCTTCGACACCACCTCCAGCCATGACCATACGGCACCACATCATCCACCTGAGAGAGGGAGAGGTAGATGGGGCCGCACTACCACGAGGAGGCCATGCAGAGTGCAGGTGAGAAATTAGGATTGTCTAAGGTCTTGAATTAAATTTTCGAAGTTTAAAGTTACTAATTATCGTAATTTACTAATTTGCAGCCTGCAGGCAATAACACGTTTGTCCCTCTTTGTGTGCACTATGCAAGGCCTCAGAGGAGGAGAGTATGAGGATGAGGAGTCAGAGGAGGGCAGGGATGAGGATGAGGGGCATCATACCTCTGCCTCTGATGAGGATTTCGCAGCTGAGCCTACCACTCGAGAGGCCACAGTAGGCTCCACAGCACCACCAGCGAGTGGGAGGAGACTCAGGCGTAGGAGAGCTTAGAGTGTTCACTGCAGCCTGCTCAGTACTCATTGATGTCAGATGATTGTACATTAGATCATTGTAGTTACTAGTCTGTAGATGTTCATGTCACTAGATGAGCATTGACTCTTGAGTTGTTTACAGTGTAGTATGTACACATCATGATTTATCATCAGACACATCGCGCATTACATTGGTCACTAGTGACCAGACTCATGAGGCACCTGGCATTTGTATTTACTATTATGTTATGATTCATGAATCATGATATATTATGGATTCTAGAATCTAGTTTCAAGTTTCAAGTTTCTAATTCCTGAAGTTAAGTTTTAACTGTAGTGTGTACTATGTAGTCTGTTTAATGTTAGATTTAAATTTTAATGTATTATGTTAGAAGTTACTAGTTAGAACTTAGAAGTTAGTAGACTGTAGTTACATATGTCATATAGATAATAGAATGTTCAATGTTAAAACTTCAATGTTGAATGATGAATGATGATGACAGATGTAAGATAAATCTAAGTTTCTAACCTAAATTTTTTTTGGCTTTCTCAAGAGTCAAACATTGTCATAACCTTCTTGTTTATTCTTTTCTCCGATCTCGACATTGCAATTTGGCATTTGCAAATAAGTTTGAACTTCAACTTTCAAGTTTCAACTTTGAAACAAAATTACAATTTACAATCTACAGTCCTAGTACCTAGTACCTACGTACTACGTAGTACAATACCGACCCCCGGGTCTAGACTCTAGACTCTAGAGTCTAGACTCTACCTAGTACCTAGCTAGTAGCTGCAGCCTGCCATTATCCATATCACTGATCAGTGATCACTGTAGACTGTAGTTTGTATCAGACTAGTAAGTGGACCGTGGTCACGACTCACTAGTTAGTAGTTAGAAGTTAGAACTTAGTACTAAGACTTAACTTTTAAGTAGTCAGTGGTGAGTCGTGACTGGTCACTAATTAGTAATAACTATAATCTATTATCAGGAATCAGGATTCAGCTCTAGCCTCAAATTTCAGTTATACTCGTAACTCCAGGCTCCTAATTTCTAAACCTTGAGTTCCAACCGGGCAACGTCCAAGTGGCCACTGGCAAGTTCCAACTCGTTACAACTTACTCGGATTCAAATTCCACACTTGTCACTCACACTCCTGAGTCTCGACTCTCCTTAGCAAGCAGTTGCGGCTCGCCAATGTCAAGTGAGCACTTAGCAGATGATAGATCCTTGTACCTGGGTAGTAGGGGGGCCAAGGCCACTGGGCCAGGATATGGTTACAAGTTAGTAGCTACAACTAAGTTACAACTTACAACTTACAACTTTGAACTTTCAAGTTTCAACTTACTGCAGTTCTCTTAAACTTGGGTCATAATGTCATTCTAGTTTCTATAAATTCTGTTTTGAAAAATTGAATCATGATACGAGTCATACGACTGGTCACACCGTCACAAGGGATCTGATTACCCTGAATTCTGATATCTGTAAATTTAGAGGAAGATTGAAATTGTTTAGCTATTAAAATTTAAGTATCTATACTATCGGTGAATGTTTGGCTTTTTTTTTGAAGAATTGGAAAAAAAAAAGATTCGAACCGTTCTCCGATTCGAACCTGACCTGGCGGTTCGAACCTCAAAGAATCGATTCGAACCGGCCAGTTCGAATCGACCTGTTCGAATCGGGATGCAACCTTGCCCATTTCTAGCACCACATGCCAGGAATCAGCAATCCATTTGAATCTCAATAGATTTATCTGTCTCCTATAAATCCGGAGATATAGATTGAACTTCGTACACAAGCACGCATATAGACTACAATTTGTACTAGAATACTATCTACTAAAGTAAGCAAAACTCCCGATAAGCAAAATCAATTACTTAACGAAATATGTCTGTGAGATCCATAGGACTCAATAAAAAACTGGAGTAAAGAGATTTAGATTTTCACAACATTGATCTAACCTTAACTCAATCAATAGATTACAAGTAATACACTCATAATAACTAAGTATCTGTTTATGATTCGTCAATCACAAATAGTTAGAATCTTATGATTCGTCAATCGTAACCCCATTCTTAATAATTAAATAACATTGAAGTGTATGTCCAACCAACCTCAGCTGAATTCTAAGAATTCAGTTACCATTCTTGGAACCATTATGATTCGGTATCCCATGATTTAGAAATCTCAAATGTCTAGGTGCAGATCTTAATTGTACCGTACAACACCACATTTAGATCCATATCCAAATCACTCTTAAGTTAACCAACAGATATGTTAATTGTGCAAGTAATTGTCCAACGCAATACTTGATCATATGTCTATGTTCACTGACTAGTTTAAGTGCACCAAATAACACTAGTAACCAGGAATACATAGTAGATCCATACAAGATTAAACGTGCACATATGAGAATAATCTCACTATGACCCAGTACATAAACATATATGTCATTATCTGGCAGATTCCTCCAAAATCTGCATATGTTACTCTCATATCTCACTGAGAATCTTGTAACTCAGGTACAAAAGAATTCTATTTCTCTTGAGTAAATAACATATCTGGGAAATCTCTGAGACTGAGAACATGTTCTCTCTCACGAGTTTTCCAACCCACTTACCTCTTGCACCAAATTTCTTCCACTTAATCAACCCCTCCCAAATCCTAGTACTCCAACCAAGATCAGGTTGATTCAATACAGGCACTCCATTATCAAAATTACTTCTATCCCTACCAACTGGGATTAGTAACTTCTGATCTTACTCAGTACTACTGATAATGATTTCCAATTTCAATCCCTAGAGAATTTGTCTCAACTCGGTGCAACTGATAGGTCCTTATAATAGAATCTTACTCATCACTTCACCCCTCCTTTTAAAAGAAATTTCCAATTTCTTATAAAAGTTTTCTAGAGGGATGATAAATGAAAATATCAAAATCGTGAAATGACAATAATAAGTGCCTTCCAAAAGGATTCACTCTATTATAGACAAGACTTTTCTTCTAAATATTCTCAACACGAGTGATAGTAACTATCATCTTTTACAAAACTGCATAGGGACCGTGAGAGAGAGAGAGACACCATGCGGTTTGCGGTTAACCCAGAGCATTTACGCCGCATAGGGACCGTGAGAACCATGAGAGAGAGAGAGAGAGAGAGAGAGAGAGAGAGAGAGCATGAGAGAGAGAGAGATCTATGCATAAGAGACAATCCGGGATTAAGAAATTGAAAATACCAACATCCTAAAAATCCAAATTCCAAGCCTTATCCAAGTAGTAATTCACATGATTATAAACAGTCCTTCAGAAAAATAATTTTCATGCTGGAAGAATCATATGAATTTTTATCTAAAGTCCATATTCGAGAAATCCAAAAGAAGTAAGGGTTCTTTCAAAAGATGAGAAATAGTTTTTAAGGGTTTCCGATTTGAAATTTATGAGATACCATTTAGGGATCCGGATCTATATCTCATAATCTGTCCAAATACCCTAACCAAAATAACCAATGGCTTCCTCCGTTAGCATTACAATTACTGTAAATACTAACCACTGGTCTACAGATCATTCTTGCACAAGAATTCCCCTTTGAAATCACTGATGTCCCATACCATCAGTTTTCTCTCCAAGAAAGTTCTTTGCTTCTAGATCTGATCATCAGAAAATCAAAAAGATTATCTGACTATCCTATATCCAATCATAGGATCCGATCTTCAACCAATTCCCAAAAAAAAAAACTTCCTACCATTGAATTATCCCTTGTTCCTTAAGTGATTACCTGTAGACGACAATATCATCTAAGAACACCACTAGGCATTGTCCCCGGTATGGACGCGAAACCTCGTTCATATACAGTTGAATAACCCAAGTGTATTCATCAAAAACCAAAAGGAACCATTAAGAATTCAAAAGAACTAAAGTATATACCAATAGATATCCAATATCATATCTATATTTGAATTGGTACAAGGAATTTCATTCCTTCTGGAAGATCTTTAACCACCATATCCGATATTCCAGAGATCTTAAAAATCCATCTGAATTTGTCGTACCGAATAGGCACATATCTATTCCACCACCCCATTTTTGTTCCTAATGGATCACAATAATCCATTTACAAAATTGTGATTTAACAAGAATCCATACATGGTTTTACCGTCATCGAGAACACAAACAGCATTTAACTCAATTTACTAGGAGTACTGCTACTCCAGAGTTAAGTGGTAAGAAATTGAATTTCCGGTAACGGGTACTTGCCTGGAGAAAATTACCTTGAAGAATCAATACATTATTGTTTATCCTAAATCCATGGATCAATCACATAGACCTAGTGGTTAGGATAATAAACATTATTCTCCGCACATCCTCCCGGTTGAGGTCGGGAGAATAGATAATTCCATTCTTTACTGATGGCCTGGATGAATTTACTAGAAAATCACCTTACCGAAAAAACCATTGCTTTGATCACAATTATAATTTTGCAAAGACTTTAGATTTCCGGGTTATGCACAAATAACTGTTGTAAATAGCCATGCATCTATCCAAACGCATGGAAACCCTTTGCATAAAAACTATGACATCAATGCAATCACAAAGTTATAAGCAAGCAACTCAGTGACACCCACTGATAGACATGCATTCAAAAAAAGGGTCAGGTCCTTTCTAACCATGCATTCGGTTCACTCTTGGAAAAAAGAGAAAAGAAAGAAGAAGTTAAACAAACCCCCATTCCAAACCCTAACAAGGGTTTCTCAAGCGAAACTCAGCCTCTCAGCCTCAACATCAACAGCCCAGCCTCGCGGTTGTCACAGCTGCCTTAGCCTCCATACAGAATCATAGCTCTCAGTCCAAAATCAGGTGCTACAGCAGGATCACGCCAAAACGAGGCATCAACGCCTTCTCCAACAGCTAGTATAAGATTGCCACCAACTCCTTCCTGAAGGAATTACTGTGATTCGGCCAGATCCACAGGAGGTTCTGCCAGGGCAATCAAAACTACTTTCTTAGTTTCTTTGCGACCTTTCACTGCCCTCAGGATCAGCCAGTAGCAAACTCGCCTCAGCCGTCAAAACACGAATTCTGCTGGTCACAATCCGACTGTCCTCAACAGTCAACATTCTGGATATTGCTCACAATCAGTTATTGAGCTTGCTCTTGATCTTCTACAGATTCCAACTGTAAAACAACCTACAGATGTGTTCTCTGCTGATGAGGCCACCATGCACATCATTCCTGAGACAACAACTTCAGGATAACAGCGACTGCCCAAAGGTCTAGAAGCACACCAGGGTTCAGAAGCTTCTCAACAATCATGAAGCCAATACAGACATGCACAGCTATTTCTACTCATTATGGTTTTTCCCCACAGACCAATCTGAAAATCTGTTAACAAGCCTTGCTAGAGAAGGCAATATTTTGGGATAGCGCTACTGACTTTCATAACATCCTTCTGCTCCCACTAGCGAGGATCAGAACTTCAGGGATTAAGAAAGTTTCACAGGTTCCTCAAAACTATATATAAAACTGTTTTGCAGAGAACATTATCTCCAGGGAGACGGACTTCTGACCAATCTCAGACAACAAGTTTTGCTTATCAGTAGAGAATTTCACTTGCAATTCCATTCTATGTTTACAAACTGCAGGTTTCACAGGAGGATTATGACAAATTCCAAGGCCTAGCTATGGAGTATCATAACAGCATAGTAAGCACACTATGAAAGCTTGAAAAAACCAGCTATGGAGTAGAACACAAAAGCAAGAGAGAGAGGACTTCAAAGCTCACACAACTTGAATGATTATTCAAAGTGTAGTAGGGCGTGGAAACCCCTCCAAAGTTTGGGCTACATTTAGCATGTCATGTATAGAGGTGGTGTCTTGCTAATTCTAGCTCTAGAACCCACATGGGTCCTCA
Organism: Diphasiastrum complanatum; assembly: GCA_029204225.1. Taxonomy (NCBI): domain Eukaryota; kingdom Viridiplantae; phylum Streptophyta; class Lycopodiopsida; order Lycopodiales; family Lycopodiaceae; genus Diphasiastrum; species Diphasiastrum complanatum. Next base: position 36,622 of record MU834927.1, on the reverse strand, counting down.
ACCTACTTGATATTACTTGCCTAATTAGCACAAGTGGGGTATACTATGTACATAAATGTTTTACCCCCATGTCTTATGCACAACTTACAAGTTACAAGTATACAAGCCTTAAGGGGCAAATAGGCATTTATTTCAACACCCCCCCTCAATGGCTATTTTCTTCATACCAACACCTAGCATGCTACAAAATTTTTCAAATTTTTCTCTACTAAGTGCCTTAGTAAAAATGTGTGCTGCTTCATCGTTGGTATCACAGTATTCAAGCTGAATTTCTCCGCTTTGTATCTTCTCTCGTAAGAAGTGCTGATCCACCTCAATATGCTTCGTACGAGCATGGTACACAGGATTTTTGGCAAGCTGGATGCAACTCTGGCTGTCACACTGAAGAATAGTACGACCATCCTATGGCTACCCACAAGCTGCCTATAAAGAGTCTCGTCCACAAAAGGAGTGCCATCATCTGTAGATGGCTTACTGCTGGTATCAATGGGCGTGTAAACGGGTTTGCAATCCTGCATGTTGAACCTGTTCAAGACTTCACATGCATAGTTAGCTTGGGATATAAACACACAGTTTTCCTTTTTCCAAACCTCCAAGCCAAGACAATAGTGGATTAAACCCAAATCCTTCATCTCGAACTCATTTGATAAATGAGCTTTCACCTTTTCAATAAGCTGCCCATTGTTACCCGTGATGACCAAGTCATCCACATAGAGAACTATCAAAACAATGCTCCCATCTTCCTCCTTCACGAACAAGTTGCAATCCGACTGACTCTTTATGAATTGCTCCTTGGCAAAATAGTCGTCAATACGACTATACCAGGCCCTGGGTGCCTGCTTCAAACCATATAAGGCCTTCTTAAGCCTGCATACCATACTTTCCATGCCCTTAGCCTCAAAACCTTGTGGCTGTTCCATGTAGACTTCTTCAGCCAACTGTCCATTGAGAAAAGCACTCTTCACGTCCATTTGATGGACCTCCCAACCAAAAAATGCAGCCAATGCTAAAAACAACATGATAGACGTCATCTTAGCTACCGGTGCAAACGTCTCATCATAGTTCAAGCCCTCCTTCTGTGCATAGCCTTTAGCAACCAGCCTTGCCTTATACTTTTCAATGCTCCCATCCGATTTGTATTTGGTCCTGTAGACCCACTTACAGCCAATAGGACGCTTCCCTTTTGGTAACTTCACCAAATCCCATGTATCATTCTTTAGAATGGAGTCGTACTCCTCTTGCATAGCATGTTGCCATACCTTCTCATCTGCTGCCTCAACGAATGTATGCGGATCTTGTGAATCCAAAATAGTAGTCATAAGTGCATAGTTTGTCTACTGGTGTTCATGCTGCTGGGCTTGCCTTTGAGACCTCCTAGCCCCTGGATTGCTGCTCTCTCCCTCATCCAATATCAAACCATCCTGCACAGTTTGCCAATACCACTTGGGAAACTTCTTCCTTGCAGTTGGTGATGAAGACGGTGAATAGGACTCAACCAATTTGCCCCTTTCCTTCCGCTTCCTAGCCTCCTCGGATTCTTCCTCTTGATCACTCATATGATCATCCTGAGGCTCCCCAATATATGGATGTGGGTCATCAAGTATTGGCACAAATTCACTTGTACCATCCTCCATCTCAAGTTCCTCTATAGGAGGCGTTTGATCTTCTTCAAAGATCACATCTCGACTTATGACCCTCTTTTTGCTAGTAAGATCGTAAAGTCGGTAAGCTTTGCTTTCTTCACTGTATCCCAAGAAAATACACTTTGCTGATTTTGCATCCAGCTTCTTCCTGTTATCCTTGGGAATATCGGCATAGGCCGTACAACCAAACACTCGCAAAGCGCCCACCTTGGGCTTAATGCCGCTAAATGCCTCTTCTGGAGTCTTGCCTTCCACAACTTTTGTTGGACTTCTATTCAACAGAAACATTGTTGTGTGCATTGCCTAGCCCCAAAAAGAGTTGGGCAACCCCTTTGCCTTAAGCATGCACCTTGCACACTCCACAATAGTTCGGTTCTTTCTCTCTGCTACGCCGTTTTGCTGAGGGGTATGAGGAGCTGTAAGCTGCCTTTTGATCCCATTGGCCTTGCAGAATTCCACAAATTCTGTCTTAATGAACTCTCCACCACCGTCTGACCTAAGCATCTTTATCTTCTTTCCTGAATGTTCTTCTACCAAAGCTTTGAAATGCAGGAAGTACTTGAATGCTTCACATTTTAACTTCAAGAAATAAATCTAGATCTTGCGTGAGCAGTCATCAATAAAGGTCATAAAGTAATATGCCCCCCCTGCAAATTTGGTTTGGGTTGGCCCCCACAAATCTGAATGTACCAAGTCAAGTATGCCTGCTTCCCTGGTGGTGCTCTCCTAAGTTTCCCAAGTGGTATTGGCAAACTGTGCAGGATGGTTTGATATTGGATGAGGGAGAGAGCAGCAATCCAGGGGCTAGGAGGTCTCAAAGGCAAGCCCAGCAACATGAACACCAGGAGACAAACTATGCACTTATGACTACTATTTTGGATTCACAAGATCCACATACATTCGTTGAGGCAGCAGATGAGAAGGTATGGCAACATGCTATGCAAGAGGAGTACGACTCCATTCTCAAGAATGATACATGGGATTTGGTGAAGTTACCAAAAGGGAAACGTCCTATTGGCTGTAAGTGGGTCTACAGGACCAAATACAAATCTGATGGGAGCATCGAAAAGCATAAGGCAAGGCTGGTTGCTAAAGGCTATGCACAGAAGGAGGGCTTGGACTATGATGAGACGTTTGCACCGGTAGCTAAGATGACGTCTATCAGGTTGGTTTTAGCATTGGCTGCATTTTTTGGTTGGGAGGTCCATCAAATGGACGTGAAGAGTGCTTTTCTTAATGGACAGTTGGCTGAAGAAGTTTACATGGAACAGCCACAAGGTTTTGAGGCTAAGGGCAAGGAAAGTATGGTATGCAAGCTTAAGAAGGCCTTATATGGTTTGAAGCAGGCACCCAGGGCCTGGTATAGTCGTATTGACGACTATTTTGCCAAGGAGCAATTCATAAAGAGTCAGTCGGATTGCAACCTGTTCGTGAAGGAGGAAGATGGGAACATTGTTTTGATAGTTCTCTGTGTGGATGACTTGGTCATCACGGGTAACAATGGGCAGCTTATTGAAAAGGTGAAGGCTCATTTATCAAATGAGTTCGAGATGAAGGATTTGGGCTTAATCCACTTTTGTCTTGGTTTGGAGGTTTGGAAAAAGGAAAACTGTGTGTTTATTTCCCAAGCCAACTATGCATGTGAAGTCTTGAACAGGTTCAACATGCAGGATTGCAAACCCGTTTCCACGCCCATTGATACCAGCAGTAAGCCATCCAGAGATGATGGCACTCCTTTTGTGGACGAGACTCTTTATAGGCAGCTTGTGGGTAACCTGGTTTATCTTACCACTACGAGACCAGACATTTCCTATGTGGTTGGTGTAGCAAGCCAGTTCATGAGTTCTCCAACTGAAGCACATTGAGGTATGTCAAAGGGACAACCTGCTATGGGATTGAGTACACAAATGACGGAAAGCTTCAGCTTGGAGGCTTTACTGATTCGGATTGGGCAGGTGATAGGGATGATCGAAAGTCGACCACAGGTTACACTTTTAACCTTGGTTCAGGGGCCATTTCTTGGTGTAGCAAGAAACAGCCCACAGTTACCTTATCATCGACAGAGGCTGAGTACAGGGCAGCGGCAAAAGCTACCTGCGAGGCAATATGGCTCAGGAGACTTCTTGGGGAGGTGCAGATTCCACAGGATGGTCCTACTATTCTTCAGTGTGACAGCCAGAGTTGCATCCAGCTTCCCAAAAATCCTGTGTACCATGCTCGTACGAAGCATATTGAGGTGGATCAACACTTCTTACGAGAGAAGATACAAAGCGGAGAAATTCAGCTCGAGTACTGTGATACCAACGAACAAGCAGCAAATATCTTTACTAAGGCACTTAGTAGAGAAAAATTTGAAAAGTTTCGTAGCATGCTAGGTGTTGGTATGAACAATATAGCCATTGAGGGGGGGTGTTGAAATAAATGCCTATTTTGCCCCTTAAGGCTTGTATACTTGCAACTTGTAAGTTGTGCATAAGACATGGGGGTAAAACATTTATGTACATAGTACACCCCACTTGTGCTAATTAGGCAAGTAAATCAAGTAGGTTAAGGAAGCATGTGGGTTCTAGAGCTAGAATTAGCAAGACACCACCTCTATACATAACATGCTATATGTAGCCCAAACTTTGGAGGGGTTTCCACGCCCTACTACACTTTGAATATTCATTCATGTTGTGTGAGCTTTGAAGTCCTCTCTCTCTTGCTTTTGTGTTCTACTCCATAGCTGGTTTTCTGAAGCTTTCATAGTGTGCTTACTATGCTGTTATGATACTCCATAGCTAGGCCTTGGAATTTGACAGGAAGGTGGCCTAGATGTAAAGTGGACTATCATGCGAGAGATCATGAAGTAATTAGGGAGAGGCACATGAAACAGTTGGGGAGTGTGAGAAAGGTTGGTCCACAATCAACTTTCAATGAAAAGAAAGGCAAACATGATTCGAAAATGTACGGGGGGACATTGTCAGGTCATATATAGAATAAAAAGACAATGACCACATGCGATAATCAACCATTCTATGGCCACCACTATGGTAATGACACGTAAAATCACCAAAAGCAAGCAATCTAGTTAGGCCAATTTAATTGACCAGCTCATGAGACTCAACCTATTGAAGAAGGTGCTCGTCGTGTACGCAATGACTAGACCATCTTTATCCAGAAATGGTCAGTGTCCACATCATGAATATCAATATGCGTCCCCCTATTCATGCATTGAAGTCGCATACAAATAGTACACATCGTTTCTCCTAATTTGAGATGGTCATATGACATGTCAGCAATTGAAGCACTTGTATCCTCCACATATACAAGAAGATTCAGGTGGAAAGTAGCATGTTGCAATACGCGCATCCCTCTCTAGACCAATATTACATCTAGCATGCCTACTCATCATGTCTAACGACTATGAAAATTGGGCGTAAGAAATTTTTGCAAAGGATACACCAGCATCCGATCCTAAAGCAACATTTGATCTTAGCTCTACATGGTACACCAAATCCTAAATGAGATGTAAAAAAATCAATAAACCTCTCTGTGAAAAGTAGAACGTCACCACCATCTATAATGACGAAAACGTATTGTCATCAAAGATGTATGGCTACCATTGCATTTCCAAAAACCTGTTCAAGCTCCCATACCCCAACTCTCTATGTATGACCATTTGGAAGAATCCCCCTATTCATGGAACGTGCCTTAAAATCGAGAAAAATGAATCCTCTCCTTGTGTCAGCTTTTTGAAAAGCCTTACAATGTTCTTCTACATGTATGTAGGTGTGCGGTCATTGTCCATCAATATAAATGTGCCGCAAAGTTGGGATCTTTACATAAGACCCTCTCAACGACCCTCTACTGAAGTGAAAGCTAACATGGTGTTATGTTTCATCTTCCTCCAAACCAAGGTTGCATCGAACCGCGGTTCGAACCGTTCAAACCATTCGGACCTGGTTTGAACAGAATTCCGGTTCAAACCAAATTTTAAAAAATAAAATAATTAAATAAAAAAAAAACCCAAAAACTCAATAAAAACGTTTTGAAAAAGAAAAATTTCGGTTCGAACCTGGCCTGCCAGTTCGAACCGGAAAGAATCGGTTCGAATCGGAGTGTAACCTTGCTCCAAACCTTCTCAACACCCAAAATATCGCGGCCAAGAGTAGTACCAAGAAAGCATCAGCCCCCTATAGGACATCATTTGTCCCTGGTACACCATGTACCCTAACATTGACAGCCTTATTCTTCCTCAATATATCTTCTAAGAGTGTGGCCAGGATCATTGCTACTATTGAAATCTTCTCTTTCTCAAAATTGTTAATTTTACAGAATTGCCCAAGACTTTGTTTCCTCCTTGTGTTGTTCTGATTGATGCTCAAGATCTTGAATCTTCATCAAAGCATCCTCTGATAGTTTTACCTTTTGGCGTTCCCCATTCTCTTGCCTCAAACTTGAAACTTCTTCCCTAGGTTTGACATCTCTTCTTTCACGCGGAGGGGGAGGGGGGGGGGGGGGGTTGGGTGGGTTGGTATCCACTAAAAGGGGGGGGCTGAAGTGTGCCCCAGGTCTGCCAGAGAATGGCAGATTAATGGCTGAGAAGAAGCGATGGAGCTGAGAGAGAGAGAGAGAGAGAGAGAGAGAGAGAGAGATCAGTGATAGCCAGAAAATTCAGCATTCATAGAATTACATGCACTTAAGCAAAGAATAACATTAAATCATCGTGATTGAACAGGACAAAGCAGTAAAACTCGGTTATATAGGTGTCATGAAAAAGTCAACCTCATTATAGCCCGTCAACCAAACACGAGGAGTTTGATAATATTTATCATACCTGCAATCAAAATGACCACCCATTGATTACTACCTATAGTTGATTAGCTTTGAATGGAATGACGCAAAATTCTACAACACACATTAACAATGAAAGGTTGAAGGATAATGTCAAGAACCGACCGCTTCACACATGGTATGAGACGATTAGAAACTTACAAAGTAGCAGTTATTTAAGCCTTGAAAGAAAAACCATTCAACAGCCTTCAAAGTCCAAATGCATAAAGATATATGAGTAGTGCACTTCCAAGAAATACCTCGAACCTAATGTTGTACATTAGTCTTAGTACTTACATCTGTCCAACGCTTTTTCATTGGTATTGAGCAAACTTCTAGCAAGTATGCCCTCCTACTTTAAAGAGAAACCCGACTTGCAACCCTTCTTAGATTGATCAGCAATGTCCACATGAATGAATATAAGGGGTTGCAAAGTAGAGCTAAATGGTGGCCATGGGCTTACAAACCAGCAATGTCAGTGAGTTCTAGGCCAGATTCTAAAGTCCATGAATATAAGCCATAACGCTGATCAAATCTCAACAAGGACAGGCTGCTCAAGAAGCAGAGCAAATTAAAGCATCAGATTACCTGTTATGGCAATTTCAGAGTGAAGCAGTTTGAAACTATAACTCGCATGACTTTACATTATCACGATTCCCAAAGATATTTTGACCCACGCAGTACATGCACATAGCACACTGCCACGCAAAACACTCGAAAAGTATATAAGCAAAGAAGCTGATTAAGACACTAAAGGCCTCAGTATAATTTCCGACAAAAGAAGACAGCAAGTCATACAATGGCAGGATCGTCAAGATAGATCTACTGCAAAACCAGCTACATACTTGAATTTCAAGATGTTCCTGCATAAAAATCCTTACCAGAAGTATCTTCACAAAATTTGGAATTGGTGTGATGTCTGTGTTATATACTAATATAACCTATATCACATAGACATCCACTAATGCAGCCCAATGAAAGATGATCCGAACAAAGTAGATACTACTGCAAGGAAGGCAACAACTACGTCTTATACAATATCAAATCATTGTAGCACTCACGTGATACTGATGTCATATGTGCGTGTGCGAAGTATATTGTCGTCATCCGGCTCATTGGCAACGAGATAAGGAGGTTGTAGAGTAGCCTGCTCAATCATAGAAACAAAGTAATGTATAAAGAGCTTTTTAAATTCAAATACCCTCCATAAAGCTTTATGTAGACTACTAACTGGCATTCCAGGCACCTCAATGCAAGTGGTATTATAAAAAACTAGAAGAAGATGAAGGCATAGGAATGGTCCAGGAATATAGTCAAATGTAGTCTGCCGCTTCTGTCACACAATTTAGTACCTCTAAAAATTTATCAGAATTGCTTGTCTTCCCTCCAAAATAACACAATATCTCCCATAGCTGGATAAATTTCCGAAGAAAAATGCCATTTTCCAGTGGAACCTCAAAAATAGTATAGTTTGCCAAGTGGAATTGGAACCGAAATTTCCGAAAAAAACCCGGAGTGAACGAAACAGGCAAAACTTCACATCGAGTCTCAACATAAAAATTCAGTAATTTCACTGGGACAAACACATGGCATATAGACTTGAAAAAGGGAATAAAATGTGATAAATAAAGATAACTGCACTTCAGAGGGTAAGACCAAATTGCTTAAGTCATCATACAATTCTAAGACTAGAATTTCTAGCCACCAACATTGAAAAGCTTGTATTGCAGGCAACATCTACTGAAAATTCTGTTTCATAGAGCAATTGAAGTTAGTTATGGACTCGGCTCATTACATTCGCCGCGTCCATTTACATTTACTTTACTTTATGCAGAAGCAGGCCTTAGGCCCTTTTTTATTCATTAGTGACACTTAGACTATATGGTTGGCCTTTGGCCTTATTATTCATTATTAGGCCATTTGGACATATTACTGGAAAGTGGGAGCCTTCTTGGAGGGCGCACTATTTTCCCTCCCGGTTGGGCCCTAGCCACCGGAAGCTTCCTTTTAGGGCTTCCTCTTGGCTATAAGTAGGGAAACTGTGTCATTTGTTATTCAGCTGATGATATTGATCTCTCTCTTTAGCCTCCTTAATCTCTCTCTTTCCTGCTTTCTAGGGTTAAGTCTTGCTTATGTGCTGCTTTCATAGCTTAAGTCTTGCTTATGTGATGCTTTCATAGCTTAGCTCTAGATCAGTTGTGGCTCTATTCTTAACTAAGTTATTCACCAAATCCAGAAATATATTTTTTCAAAGAGTCATGAAAAAAAAAGTCAAATTCATTTGATGCCTAATAATCATAATTCATGAATGCAGAACCAAAAACATATGGCAGATGTAACCATGCTCAGACATGGTGAATTTAAAATGATTAAGGAGGTATGTCAAAGTTAGATGCAGCGCGTTTCTGAAACGCGTTTCAGAATCGCGGTCAGAAACGCGGTTCAGAAACGTGTTTTTGAAATTTTCCAAAAAATTTTAGAAACATTTTTTGTTAAAAAAAAAAATTGGTTTTTTTTTGGGCAATATGGGTATCAAATGAAAGCTCTGATTAAGAGGATTTTTACTATGTAGTTTGCTGACGATTTCGGGGGCAGGATGGTCCAATTTAGGTGCATTAATCCTATTATGATTGACAACGGAATTTAGTGTAGACAAGAAACAACGAACATGAATCTGAAATCCTGATTATAATAAAGCAATTACATATGATGGTGTTATCCAAGCATGCACCCTGGAGAAGGGCTTCAATGGCGATCTAGAATAGACTCTGGATGACTGATCTACACAATAACAGAATGCTGAGAGAGCGAACAGCCAAAGGACCAAGGGTATGCGAAACACCAAAAAGTGTGTTTTCACTCAGGGAGTTGAAAGGCCAAATCATGAAGAGGCCTTACCGTCGGGGCCGGGGTCTACCGGCAGCCCCCGGACCCTACCGCTGGGGGGCACCCCCAAACCCCCCACCGGGGGGCTACCGCCCCCCGAACCCCTTGAGCATTTATTGAAAACCAGAGCAAATAACAACCAAATAACTATTGGAAATAAGATCTGTTTGTGCCCCATCTACTGCACTTCTGAGAGGCAAAACGCTGGTTTGACCATTGATCCCCTAAAGAAATTTCAGCCATAAGCTATTTTTCCAAAAAAAAAAAAAAAATTTAACAATTTTGGGTTACGAATCACGTTTCTGAGAAACGCGGTTTCAGAAACGTGTTTGCCCAGAAACACGTTTCGGTGCAACTATGTGTCAAACTGCAGATCAACAAACGCTTACAATAACCAATTATCTCCAATCTTATTACAGAACAGTACAGTCCATAGTTGCAGCCCTCAATCCGGAACGTGCTCCAAACTGTCATCTGGGATTGTCCCGAATCGTCAATTTTATTGTTTTTTTTTTAACTTTGCTTTATAATGCTGCCTTTTGTAGTTCACTTCCAATAGCTATTACTTGTAAATCATTTCTTAGGGAGTTTAACTATATCCCAAAAAAAAAAGTATTAGAAGAATTTTATCCTTTTTCTAGCAACAAAGTTGATTTAGGTTTTAAAAAATTTGCAAAAAATTGCACGCCTCTATAACAATCCAGACAGCATTCCAATATCTGGATCGCTAGCATTCAGGAACGCAGGTGCAGCGGATTGAAATCTGCTGCATCTATGGTACAATCTAGAAACAGCATGGTAAAACACAAAAATATAGCACCTGCCTCGATTGCCAGCATAAAACTTACTGCATCAGTTTCAACAATGTTATCTGCTTCTTCAAAATCGGCCATGTCTGGGATAACATCTTCTTCGTTTCCACCAGCATAAGCATTGATTATGCGAATCTCCTGCCTATCAGGTGTTTCTGTGGTGTCCATTGAAGGAAGATTATCCTCCTCGCCCTTGTTTCCTGATTTGTCCAGCCTGTGATAAATAAGTTTTAACATAACAAATGCATTTTCCAGTCTTGAAAAGGTTAAGTCACACTGCATACATTACTCAAAATCAGTCATTTCAAATTCACAACTATAAATGTACCTACTTTTGAGAAGAAAACAGAGCGTTACACAATATCTTCATAGAACAGCCATAGCATCTAATAGACACATGCACCAGGGACATGCATCAAGTGCAAGCCAGGAATTTCAACCAGAAAACATCCACCAAAGTTATGCATGTGCTACATAATTAGCAAATTCCTTCCAAATGCAAATGAAATGCAAACAAACCAAACCTTCAAAGGATTATACAATCATCCTGGGTCAGAAGTTGTATTGATTAACATAAATGTGAATCATAATGGAATCATGATCTCCATCACATGTATATTGCTAAATGCATGATAAATCTACCTCACCTAATCTGAGCCATGCTAATATAAAAGCTGGTCTCTGATCAACAAACGACTAATGATGAGGCTCACACGCCTATATCATAGTTATTATGACCTTAACTTGAACTAAGGTTGCAGATCTTCTTAAGGAACGTCCGTAAAGAGTACCAGATTTAAAATACCTAGCTTAGCAACATATAGGCCAAAATCACAATTGAGGTTTCCCACCTTTTCATCATTGGAAGAAATGGCAGAGATTCAGCATTCCAATCCTCCTAGAATGAATCAGCAGAAAAATTGGACTAATAAAGAAAGCCGTTATTTTTGCAAATAATGTTAGAATATTATCATAGAATAGTAAACATTTTTACATTTTACATACTTACATAAATATGGAATAGTTATTAAAGTGGCAATTGCTGACTCTTGAGCAGTGAATGCACATAATACACCCCTAAAAAAAAACAGCCTATTTGAGAAAATGCCAAAAAAAATTTGCATGTAATATCACAAAACTAGAAGATAGTGATTTTTCAGCATTTCACATAACTTGCTTCTCCGTAGTACTAACATGAATACGGACTAGTAACCACAATGGTAAGCAAGCACTCCTGAGCAATGAGTGCATGCATAATGAATTACAAGTCCAGACTCCGAACTTACCAGCTTAATGTAGTGAAGAATCAAGTCTAAATACATATTACGGGTACATACTCAAGATTACCCACTACAACTTAACGTAGTCTATACTCAAGACCAAACACACATCGAAACTCCAGAAGGAAAATTTCAAAAAACAAATTCACACTCTAATTCTTTAGAGCTCAAAGCAGACCTATCAATTCTTTCCAGAATCGTGGTTTGGCCATGAACCACAAATCATTTGAAACACTAATCACAAATTACAATGTACATACGATCTATATCGTAACTCTCCTTGTTCTACAAAAGACAAGGTCCACATTTACAACATAGAAATGAAGATGGTCATGCTGCAAAAGTAAGATATTTTTGCAAGAACAATGGTGTTGATGCCAAAAGGATGTTGATAATGTCGCAAGAAGGCATCGCACGAAGGATGATGTCATTGTTGCAAAGAGTAGATTCTAATGCCACAAGAATGCAAGTGCAATCAGCAAAACGAGAGTCATCGAAGGATGCCACAAAATAATGGGGGATGCTAAGTAGCATCATTATTATCACAATCACAAGGGCCTAGAATCACATGAACATCATGATTGACATATAGGGCATTGAAGAAGCTATTTTGAACAATGAAAAGACTCATAGGGAAGAGGTGGACAAGGTAATGTACTAAGTGAGGCCTTACCCCTAGACAAATGCTCAAGAGGTCATGAAGACAGGACTAGAACTCACAGAGGAGAAACTAGAATGCATGGAGGAAGAACGAACACTTTGAATGGGAAAAATGTAGGTGTACTCTAAACAGGTATCCTACAAGTAGATTTCAAAAAATTGACAACATTTTTGAATTGAAACCAATAAGCATCTCTATAGTAGGGTCTTGCAAGCCATCAATAAGATGGACTAAAGCTCAAGTGGAAAAAAGTCGTTGAACACATAGAACTGAAATTTCCATATATGCACTTTGACTATATGGGTCTACCTAAAATGTTGAAATTCCATTTGACAATTTATTCGCCAAGAAAGATCAACCACGGGGGGCACTGTATTTCTAGAAACGCGTTCAGAAACGCGTTTCTGAACTGCGTTTCTGGATTTTAGGAGCGTTTTTTAGAAACGTTTTTTTTTTAATTGGTTTTTTTATGGGCAATATGGGTATCAAATTAAAGCTCTAATTAAGAGCAGTACATTTATATAGGTTGCCGAATGTTTCGGGTATAGGTTGGTCCACTTCAGGTGCATTAATTCCTACTGGCTTTAGGGTTTAGGATAAAAATTAGAGTGGCTTGTCACGTTACAAGAGGATCTTGTTTCTCTCTCTCTCTCTCTCTCTCTCTCTCTCTCTCTCTCTCTCTCTCTCTCTCTCTCTCTCTCTCTCCTTTACTCCATTTCATCCTTCTCTGTACACCGCACCACTCTTTCTGATCACTCGTATCTCACCCTATCTATCGGTCATCTCCCTATCACATACATTTTCTCTTCGACCCCTACAGGGAAAACCACCTACCGCTACACTCCACATAACATAACACTGTACAGAGAAGCCCTCTCTGATCTCCTTACCTATTTTCCACATGAGCATACTTTAAAGGAGCAGTCCCTCTTTCTTGTCCAGACCATCCACACTGCAGCTTCCATTGCCTTTCCATCCCCACGGCCCAAGCACCAGAGACGTAATAGACCCCATAATCCTTGGTATGACCAGGGGTGCATCCACCTCCATCAGAACCTCATATATGCTCACTCCCATTTTCCCCACATGACCAAAACCATATCTCATGTCTATTGTAGAATCACCAGAAAAAAGAAAATTGCATACGAGATTGGCCAAGGTAAGAAAATGATAGATCTCCTTTTCAGTTCCTCATCAGGTTCGTTCTGGAAGAAGTTCCTTCCACAATCACCTCCACCACGGATTACAGACCTCAGCACTTGGGTCACATATGCCACATCACTGTACACCATCCCAAAAACCCCTCCTCTTCCCACCTCTTGTGTCACAGATACTTCTGCCATATTTACTAACGACCTTATAGAGAAGGCCATCACACGACTCCATTCCCATAAAGCCAAAGACATTGATGAGTTAGAAGCTGAACTTCTAAAGTATGCTCCTGACATCCTTTCACCCTTCCTCTCCATTCTTTTCAACCGAGCTGTCACCTCTGATTTTTCATCTCCATGGTCCACAAACCTCATTCACCCTATCCATAAAGGCGGGGACCCCATGAAAGTTGACAACTACCGCACCATTATGATTAGCCAACTCTTCACCAAAGTCTATGTTCTATCCTACAGTCAGAGATTAGTACAAAGATGGATGCCAGATCACTTTATGCCATTGGACAGGCGGGTTTCAGACCGGGATATACTACATCGGATCATATCTTTACTTTGAGGTCCATTATTGAGGAGGCTAAGGCCAAGAGGGATCGTGTATACTGTTGCTTTGTGGATTTTCGCAAGGCCTTTGATTCTATGTCTAGGCATCTATTGATACAGAGACTTCACGATCGAGGCTTTCAGGAGGATACTATACAGGCAGTAGTAGCATTGTACAAGCGTGTGGTTGGCAGGGTCCGACTATCAAGAGTTATTTCACCGGAGGTGCTATTCTCCTGTATGCTGATGATGTGGTTTTGCTTTCATGGACGAGAGAGGCTTTGCAACGGCACTTACACGCTCTTCTTTCTTTCTGCACACGGTGGGGTTTGTCAGTGAATGTGGCCAAGACTAAGGTCATGGTGTTCAACACCTCTAGGTCTTTCATGATGCAGCAGGAGCTTCTATGGGATGGTCATCCACTGGAGGTTGTTGATTCATATACATATCTAGGGGTACTATTCTCGGGGCCCATGTTCAGCATGAGACATGCAGCTATTTCTCGGGTACGGAAGGACTATGCCTTGCTAGTAGATTTGGAGAGACTTTGCTTCACTTCACACATCAGAGATGCGACCAATAACTGTCGACTCTTTGACACTATGGTTGTGCCCTCAGCTATGTATGCTTCCGAGATATGGAGTATTGGCCTGACAGCTGCTGATTGGACATATATCTCCCGGCTCCAGATTCGTTTGCTCTCCGATATGATACGGGCTAAGCCTTCAATACCACACCAGATTATACTGGCGGAGTTCTCGGTCCCCCCTATTCAGATTGAGGCCTTATTCCATATTGTGACTTTTATACAAAGGCTGGATGATCTTCAGGACAAGGGTACACACTATGTTGTTGCGGCCCTATCCTCATCCCGGCGCCTACACTCAGAGGGACACCTTTTCTCATAGTATTCTCAGGCTTGTCGTCTCCTCTCCACATTGGGTATCCAGATCACTAACCTAGAAAACTACCGCACTATTATGATTGGTCACACTTTGTCTAAGATTTATGGTTCCATTTTACAGACGGTTATTGGATCTTTTGCTGAGACTGAGGATTTACATGCTACGGGTCAGGCTGGGTTCAGACCAAGATACTCTACCTCAAATCAGATTTTCATCTTGAGATGCATCATTGAGGAGGCACGACATCAAAGACAAAGAGTTTATTGCTACTTTGTGGATTTTCGCAAAGCTTTTGACTCAGTTCCGAGACATCTCCTTTTCCAGAGATTATCTTCACTTGGCTTCACCGACGAGACTATTGTCGCGATCATTACCTTATATGAGCGAGTTTGGGCGCGTTTTAGGGACGGTAGTGGTTGGTCCCCGCTGATACACTCTACCATTGGAGTGAAGCAGGGCTGCCCCTTATCACCTACTCTCTTTGCACTATATATCGATGACCTCGAGCGGATTATTCGTGAGGAAGGTGGAGAGGGCTGTCCCTTAGCAAATATTATTATCCCCATTCTCCTATACGCTGATAATGTGGTTCTTCTCTCATCGTCTGCAGCTGGCTTAAAGAGACACCTTTCTACTTTACATCGCTTCTGTCAGCTTTGGGGATTGACGGTTAATGCTAAGAAGACCAAGATTATGGTGCTCAACACCAATAGACAGCATATGAGAGATGTGACCTTCTATTATGATGGGTTGCCGATTGAGATTGTGACCTCTTACACTCATTTGGGAGTACTTTTCTCTAGTCCACAACTCACATTTCGACCGACAGCCCTCACCAGACTCCGTAAGGGGCATACTTCTCTTGTTCATATGGAGAGATTTTGTTCCACGTATTATGTACAGGATCCTGCTACCAGATGCTTGCCATTTTCTGCCACTGTCTCCCAGGTTGTTCTATACTCTGCTGAGACTTGGTGCCCGGATTTATCACATGATACTTGGGGCACTCCGAGAGATGCTTGTAGTATGTGTGATACACATGATGTAGAGGATGAGTTTCATTTTCTCTTCAGATGCCCAGCCTACCATGAGATCCGAGGGAGATATTATTGCTTGTTTCGAGACCACCCAGTCACACTCTCTACCATGATATCGTATGAGGAACCCCGATGTGTTGCACTGATGATCCGAGAGATGTCAGCGTATGGCGAGGCTAGACGCTGACACCCTCCCCTTGATACAGCTGAGCATACAGGAGTGCTTATCCTGTCGGAGACAGAGACAGAAGAGTACTGATTCTGATGGAGAGAATGAGATTCCAGATGCTCCCACACATAGACGGCAGAGACAATGTAGACGACCAAAGAGACAGCCAGCCCACAGGCCATAGTCTACAACTTCACGACACCAGAGACGACACCGACCATCCACTCATAGACAGAGATCCATAGTTCTTTTAGGTGGTAGAGCTTTCATGCTCCCACCGTGCATACTTGACATGTACATGTTTATTAGTCCTTCGTACCTTAGGGTATTTCATGGACATTAATAAAGATCTCTCTCTCTCTCTCTCTCTCTCTCTCTCTCTCTCTCTCTCTCTCTCTCTCTCTCTCTCTCTCTCTCATCTTTATCTTTGTTCTTGCTACCTCCTACCTAATTGATCATTAAAATCTACCTTTGTTGCCCCCTTCTAAGCTCCCACTACCCACCCATCATGATCACTCTTGCCCATTATGATTCCCATTGCTAAAACGCCAATTATTTGCCCTCTAGAAGCTCTATTGAGGATCGTTCACAATACAACTATTTTTTGCCATCTCATCATGATCACTCATCCTAATTTGTTCCCATTGCTAAAAGGCCAATTATTTGCCCTCTAGAAGCTCTATTGAGGATCATTCACAATACAACTATTTTTTGCCTTGTCCTTATTTGATCCCATTGCCTTGAACTTAGCAAACTCATTTTATATTTGGCAAAATCTCTAAATAGCATTTTGGACACTAGATCAACATCATTATACCCATTGTAACATCATAACTAAATGGCCCCCCATTGTTAAAAAAAATTATATTTTGTTTTTTTTTTAAGTGTTTCTACACCATAAACGCGTTTTTGGGAATGTTTCTACCCAGAAACGCGTTTATGGGCAACTCTGACGGGAGCAAAAATCTAGGATCAATACTCAAATGCATTTGCTAACAAGAATCAAACACGGGAGCAAAAATCTAGAACTTGAAAATGAGCCACTATAAGATAGAAGTAGCTTCCTACACACTACTCATGCTTTCTCCAATAAAAAGAAAGTCCATGCATTTATAATACGTCAAAACAAATCTTTTTTGGATAATCCATAAATGCACAAAGAAGACGTTAGAGTTGAGACCAATAGGCTTCTTTCTAATGGGGACTTGCAATCCATAACTGAGATCGACTAAGGGGTCAAGTTTAAGAAATCGTTGAATACAACAATTCTAGCTCCAAAAATTTTGTATCTACTCAAGGTGGTTTCAGACTAGCAACAAGTCCCTTTGCCTAACCCTTTGACTTGCCGCCCATTTTTTGAACTTTGGCAAGTGCCCTTTCAAACTGGCTGGCAAGTGCCAAATGAAGGGCCACAATCTAATTGGCCAATTTGAATCCCTACCATTTGATTAATTCATTTTTGTCAAGTTGCCCTCGGCAACTCAACATGCCGAGAATGTCCTCAGGCCCAAAAAATGGGCTTGACTTGCCCCTACGTGGCACGAGGGTCCCATGCCACCTCATCTGCCACATGGTGGCAACTCGAGCTAAGTCTTGAAGAGGGGAGACCCATTTTTCTTCCCTGGACTAATGGGAGGACTCCATTTTAAACTTGGGACTTGCCAAGCAATGTAGTCTGAAACCACCCTCATTGACTATATGGGGTCACCTAAAATATTAGAACTCAAACCAAGCTCCAGCAATGGATTTGCCAAGGGATCAACCATGGAAGCAAAAATATATGACACACTAAAAAATAAGAGCAGTTTCCTGTCAACATAAACCTTCTCGTGCTTTCTGTTAAATAAGAGAGTACATGCATTCATGATATGTCAAAAGTCTCAAAACATACCTTTTCCAAATAATCCATAACATGATCTAACAAGCAATTCACTTGTACAATCAATTTTCCAAGTCTTAAAAGGACCGTGTACCAGCATACTTCTCATCATTATCATTGCTCAAAGAATTAGATTGACATAATCTTGCGTACGTGCAATTGACAAGTGGGCGCTGATGAGACACGAAAAAAAATGGAAGAGGAACATAATATGAAGGGAAGTGGAACGGATGGAGTAAATGGACATAAAATGATGTGAACGGATAGACAATTGCAACACTAGATACATAATATGTGGATGCTACATGGAAAATGACACATGACTCTCATGATGTTAAACTAACGCAAATTGTAAAGAAACCAAAATTTAAAGAGTCTTCCACAAGCGCAATCCAATGGAAGAGAAGATGGAGGAATTGAGCCTTTTGACTAAGGAGTGGAACTCGAAGTTATCGTTGCGAGTGTGATTGTCGTTGCATAGATTACAAAATAGAAATGATGATATAAGTTTAAAAAATGCCTCAATCGCATTTTCCTCTTATCTAAAAGGCCCTTCAATCCTCGAGAGAAGGATAAGCTATATAAACAGTGCAAGAACGAGTGACAAACATGATTTCCAATCAAAACTGCAAGATAGTAATGCAAAGAGGCATTGTCGTAATTCCACCAACAATTAACCAAACCTAATCTATTCCAAAAGTATGATAAATATTTGAACTTTTTGGCTATGAATTTCAAAAATATGTAAAGCATACAACATCATATCATAACTAGGGTCTGAAATTCACACACAAACAACAATCAATTGATGAAGCACATGTAAGCATAACTAGATTTTTTAACGCTAAAATAGGAACTATGATTGTGAATTTCCAAGAACCTAAAAATAAAAAGCTCAATGATCAAAGCATGTGTTGTCTTCAAGCACAAGTCAACCTTACAACTAAATCCAAACATTTCAGCATAAGCACTACAATTTGAGGCAAATGAGAGCACATTTTTTTAAACCTAAAAATGATGACAAACGGTGGATGGAGTTTTTCAAAAGCAACGTCAAACTAACTAATGACGTTAGATCCCTCAGTGCCCAAAAATTAACAATCCAAGTATATGAGTAGTTCTTGAGAATATATACTTGTACCGTTTAGAATGTTATCCAATGTATTAAAGAATGCATACTATCTAATTACCAATTGCTAGTTTAGACCTTGCTTGATACAATTTGCAACGATTATTCTGATATTTTGTCCCTGTTAAAATCACATAGGAACATTGAACAGCCCTCAACACATCTAAGCTCTAAAAAATTACTCCCAAGTCCTAACCCTTAGTAATGTAGATTTCTATAAGCTTGAACATCACATTATGAATTTTTAAATGAAGACTACCTACATAATATAGGCTACTACTTATGAACTTAAAATTGTCCAAGCACTATTGCAAACATTTCTTTGTTGTTTTTTTTCACCCCAAATAGCTGTTTTGCAACCCCCCCCCCATTAAAAAACCAAAAAATAATCAAATAAGCAATTTTTTTTTGGAACATTTTGGGATTATGGAACAAGCATTTCGAAACAAAGTTCAAAGCATGATCAATACATGTGCAAAAAAGTTGGCCTACAAAAAAACAAGAATTTGAACTTGTAAGCTCAATAGAGTTCGAGCATCAAAATATTCGTTCCCTGAAACATCTTGAGATGAGCAAATATTTAGCCTATGTTTCAAAGTGGCTAGAATCTAGAATTCTTAACTATAATTCATTCAAAAACTTTGTAACATTGAAACTCTTTTATGCATGTTTCAAAGTAACACAGCAATTTTTAGTTACTTTATCTATTCAACCATGTTACACCAACCCTACCTCGATCCATGTCTCTATACCCAATCCTTCAAATACCCTTTTTGCTTTAAAAGTCAATATGGTTCCAGCTTTTCTAGATTAATGACCAAACTCGTCTTTTCCAACCACATTTGAATATCAACAACTTTATTTAAAAAACATGTAGGATATCAATCTTCGGCACTGATTACCACTCTTGGCAAGTATTGAATATTTTGTTATTATTAATTGTATCATAACGAAAATCAGTTACTAGCACAAGATTTGTAAGGACCTCCTTTAAAGAGTTGTATGTGATACCAAAATGGCAGTTTGTTGGTTAAAAACTAGTCTTCCAATTGTGGAGACTTTGATCTGTTCTCAATTCCTACCATTCCTAACTTTAAGTTTTTTTATTTGGACTTAAAAGCTTTCATTGACAAAGAGATGTACTACACTCCTATCATAACAATTGGAGACATTAAGCACCAAGAAAGAAAAACTTACCTTTGCTGATCAATCACATGAAACACATAATAATCAACACATCATAGCTTCACTTGCTTGTTAAACCAAAATTATCAATAAGCTAGTTACTAGATACAGATATGCATTAAATCACAAAAAATAAATAGCAAAAACATCCATAGTATACATCCAAGCAACATTGTAGACATGCTCGCAGTCAGAAAAACTTAGATTATTTATCTCAAGACTAGCCATAGAAATCAGAAAAAATTGAGGTACATGATTCGTCAAAGGGTACTACAATGCCATGGGACAGAGTATACCACAAAGTGCCCCATGTGTAGCCAACCAACCCCCATCATCTTCATCATCAAGGAGTACCTCTCCACCAACAGCCTCATATTCTTCTTCAATAGAAGCTGCTCGACGTAGACATGGTACTGCATATGCACAACTTTCTCAAAATGTCAATTATGCTTCTCATTCGATCTTCGATCTTTATTTGGTTCATCTTTCATGCCGATTCACAAGTTGCATTGCAAGGTGCAAAACTTCCCTTGATATCTCTCAATTTAAAACTTTTTAAGAAATGCATAGGTTATGTGTTGACATGAAAGGAAAGTTCACCATTTCGAGTAATAAGGTATTGTTTGTTAGCAGGAAAGTAAGGCCGCCTCTTGTTTGGATCCCCAGCTTCCCTATGAAAAAACAGCTTGTCTAAGTCAACAATGCATCAATGAACACATAACACTAAAATAACCAACATAGACTATTGCAACTAAAGGACCAACTTGCCAAATTTAAAACATGACATATTTAATCAGCTTGACAATTTCTACAATGATGACATTGGACTACCGACTTGGTATGGTGTGAATCTAAGTTGCATTATAACATCGTTCCAAAACCTCAACGTTCCGAAACGCAACAAAAAAATCTTTCGATCATCTAAATGTCGCAGTGTTGTGTAACAAATTGTTGGACCAAATGAATATGTAAGTAGGATTTGCTAGAATTTTCACAAACAAATTGGAAGTTGACTGCTTCTAAAAGCTATCCAATTGTTTTAGTGCAATAATACACTACAAGCCTAAGGCTAGAGTCATTATGAAAATTGTTGCAGTTTCACACATGTTCAAAGTTCAAACTTCATATGCATGGGTTTGTTGAGTTTGATCTTAACTTCTTTGTTTGTCAAGCAGCTCCAGTTGCACACTAGTATTGGATGTATTTAAATGATTTTTATTGCACGGTATACATTATACGCGGTTTGGTGTAGTCTTTATTGCACATATAGAGTATGGACAAAGACATGTACTTGTTGACTAGCCACAACCGGTGCCTTATCTCTAAGTAGAAATCAAGTTAATGTGGAGAAAATCCCAGCATATGTTGTTGATTACCTTCTATCGCACCGAAATAATTAAGAGAATTGCACCGAAATAATTAAGAGAATTGCATCTCAACGTATGTTGTCGGTTACATTCTATATAGCATTTTGATTGTGATCAAGTGCAGAGAACGACAGATTTGTGGGAATCGATGGAGTGTGGATTTGATAGTTATGGTTTTTTTCCACTCAACATCTAATCTCCAAGCTCCCCATGAGAATGTAAAAAAAAAAACGAACATTCTGATCCGGAACGTGCTGAAGTTTCAGAACCAATCAGGAATGCCGTTCCGTTCACGTTCCGAAATGCTATCATGTGAGTACAATTCACTCTTAAAAAACTAGAACATTCTATTGTTCATTCCCCAAGTGCATTGAATCATGCAAAGATTGACATTTCTTAGGAATTTACAGGCTGCAGTCAGATTTGGCGGATTCTGTGGATGTTATCCGCACAAAGTATTTAATAAAGCTGGAGGAGGATATTACAGCCTGTAAAAATCAAAAAGTGTGGGCCAAAAAAAGATTCAGCCACTATAAAAAAGGTCTTGCCAGTCCCCTATGCTTGGGAAGGAATTTGTAGTGACCATTCACCAATCCATCACTAGAAAATGCATTCCCCAATCCATAAACATCGCTCTTGGACTCATCTCCAATGATTTTCATCTAGCCAGAATAACTAGCGATATTTTCATTTTATTCCCTAAAGAATAAAGGCAGCAAAGAGCATTTTGTGGAATGCTCCTAAATAACGGATTCTAGGGTGGCACGGAGAAAATGCAGGTGATGCTTCTACAGCCGGCTCTCAACATCCAATTCACAAATATATAATAACCCGCACAATCAATTACGCATTGAATCTGAACGTCTTTATGACATTGTGTAATCAAAAGGTTTGAACATAACAGAGGACTCTATTAACCTCCCAAAACGATGAACAATCACAACGAAACTTCGTGCTAGTAGAGAAGGCATTGCGGAAATGAAACAAATCCCATCATAAAACAACTCCTCCTAAGAACACAGACCATGACCAGGTAGGACACTTGGATACAAGATTGTCGCCAGCCAGTATAAATTCGTCCGGAGTGAGCACTCCCTTTTCCTTGAAAGCCGAAACTGTGCGGTGACTGGTCATCCTTTCCACCGCTCCTTTGAAGGCTTCGTGCAACCTCTGTGTGAATGCCATCTTCACACAACAACAATCTGTGATGCAACTTAACCAGCGGTCCAAAACCTTACCAAATCTCCCTCTATCGCTTCTGTCTCTCACAAATTTGTGAACGGATTGAGTTTTGAATATCCTCTGTATCGGATGAATTCACACGCAAGGATCGTTAAAGGCTACTTCGATCATGTCGAACCAAATCCTACAAGCTTCCTTAGGTATAACCAGCGTCAGGGAGGCAGGGAGGAAGGCAGAAAGCCAAAAAAGCCAAACCTAAATGATTGCACAAGTTAGTTGTGGCGATGGCGATGGCGATGGCGATGGCGAAGGCGATCGTGATGGTGACGATCGACCGCATCAAAAAAAGCAGGAAAAAGGTACAAAGATTCGTAAAGCAATGCTATAAAAAATACAGCGATTCCTGTTTTGAGCTTAATTGCACGGTATACGCCCAACCACTTCGATTCTCGCCACGTCATACGCATCCCATCTGTAGAAATGGACTTTCAAAAACGTGGCAAAATCTGAATGTCACAAAGAAATCCAACGGGAGTGAACTCTCATGCCAGTAAGATGGGATTGCGTATTTAAAATTTTGCGTCACCCCAGAAAAATAGCAAATATGCGAAGAAGGGAAACTTGCACTCGAAGTTATTTTTGATGGGTTTCTTCGGAAGAAACTTTGAAATGAAATTTTTGAACTAAAATAGTTATTAGCAAATAAATTACGTTGAAAAATTTGAACAAATTTCGTAGTGAGTCCTTTGCATTTTTGGCCTTTCACCTCACCTACCATTCAAACTCATTGAGGAGCTCTTTCCATCTCATCTCCTTCACCCCCACTTGCATCACTCTACATCATTTTTGCATGAGAAAACAGGTGACCCATTCTCTCCATGAGCTAATTTCTCCAAAACTTGCAAACCCCCTCACCCGTTGAGCAACCCGTGCGTTGCCTCACGTCAGTTTGCCCGAGTGAGGGGATGAACATGGAAAGGCATCCTTAGGTATCATTCTCAATGAGCCACACTAAGGAGAAAATTGTGATTTTTGCGAGGACCGGCCCTTTTGAAGTGACCACCTTTTTTATGTGTGTCCACAATGACCCTTTGCTCTCCTAGCTATGTTTTTTGTCCTCCTCTCAATTATTTTTGCTCTCCCAGCTGCGGTTCTTGTATTTCTCAATATAAGGCCAACTAATACCCATTTTAAAATTCTTTGCATGGAAAAAATTTCACGTCATCATTAAAAAATAAAAAATAGAAAATCCACATCATCAAATTTTTACGATGACGTGAAATTTTCCACATCTCTTCTCTGTGGCCTATCTTGTGAGTTTCTATTGGAGTTACATGTTACATAGCCTCCAGTCTTGATTTTCGAAGCTCTCGAGTCTCGAGTCTTTCTTTCGGGATCCCGAATAACAACTGATGCTCAGCTATGGCACCTGTCTTCCTCACACGACTAACTTGTGTTCGCAATCACAGTCTGCTCTAATGGTAGACAAACTCGATGGTTTGAACTATCATTTGTGGAAATTCAAGATGAGGCTAGTACTGATGGCCAAGGAGCTTTGGGAAATAGTCGCTGGAATCGAACTGCTTTCCAGTGTCGATGAGCAAGCCATTCTCAAATGGAAGCTCAGGGATGGCAAGGCTTTCGCCTTGATCACTCTTAACATCTCCAACACACAGATTGGCCACATCAGAAAAGTACAATCTTCGAAAGAGGTTTGGGATATATTGAGTACATTATATGAAGTGAGAGATGTCACTTCGAAGCTGCATTTGAGGAGAAAGTTCTTCTCATTCAAAATGTAAGAAAGTGATTCTGTTCAAAATTACATTAATCAATTTAAGACTCTATTAGAGCAGATGGCGTCAATAGGTTCAGTAGTTGAAGACTCTGACGCTGTAATGATTTTATTGACCAGTTTGTCATCTTGTTATGAAAACTGGGTGATGATGGCAACCACACACTCAGATATAACATTGTCCAGGGTCTTAATCATGTTGTTGTAGGAGGAAACAAGAAGTAATGGAGCATCCTTGTCCTCCATCAATGACTCACAAGCATTGTTTCAAGAATAACACGAGAAAGCAATAGGAAAAGAAAGTTGTCCAACAGACCAACAACAATCAGAAGCAGTCACACACCCAAAATTAGCAACCTGTTTAGAACAAGAAAAGATTCTTCTGCAGGTACTTCAAGAGGGTGAACCATGAAATTCAGGACTATCAAATCTTGAAGTTCAACAACGACAAGAAGAAGCACCAGGTATTAAATTATCCAAGGAACAGTGCCCTTAAACCAATGAGGAGAAGGCGGAAATGAAGGGATATCCGTACCAATCTATTATCGGATCCCTAATGGATGCAATGATCTCGACCAGGCCAGATCTTGCATACGCCATCAGTTCTTTGAGTCAATACATGACCAATCCTGGCATGATCCATTGGAAAGCTCTTTTCAGAGTAGTTAGATATGTACGAGATACTATCGACCTATGTATCTGCTATGGTGATGATTCATCCGATATCCATACACTTCATGGATATACATATGCAAATTGGCAGGCAATGTTGACACTAGAATATGCTGAATGCTTATTTCTTTTCATGTTCGGATAGATCTATACTCGCAGATAAATTTATTTGTAGATGAAACTGTTCTGTGTGGCTAATAGTGTTGTCAATTTATTGCTCTAAAATACCTCACCTAAAACGCTTCCGCAAAGCTGAATCTGTAATCAAGATATATGTGTATGGCTAGGGAATCGACTTAGTCGATTCAGCAACTTCAAAGCTATGATCAAGAGAGGTCAAAGTCGGTTTGAACCGATAGACTTAGTTTCATGCATCGAGGATTCTTTGTTGCTATTCCTTTGTCGTGATAGGCATTGTCAGTCGATCCACCTATCGAATCTCAACAAACTAGATATTCTGGTATTTCTTGAATAGGTTTAATCTCAAAATTGGATTCTTTTCAGTTTCTTGTAGTTAGATTTAGAAATTGTAACTATAGTAATGTGGGCTATGCAAGTATATGGTCAAACAGAATGAACTAATAATGGGGAATCAAAGTTAGAACATCAATAGCCTTCAACATATCTGAGATCTACTATGAGTCAGAATCTTGTAAACAAATTAATACTTCTGATAGTTGATAACGTAGGAGACAATGACATCCATTCTACTATTTTTTTGAGGTGTTGTAGACAACCATGGAAAGTGTAGACGTTATTGCTATGGAAGTTGTAGTAAAGCTAATTAATACTTCTAATAGCTGATAACGTAGGAGTCAATGACATCCATTCTACTACCTGCTTGAGGTGTCATAGAACCATGGGAAGTGTAGACGTTATCGCTGTGGAAGTTGTAATGATGATGATGCAAATTGTAGTGTGCTATCAAAACAAAAAAGAGTGAATAAAATCAGATAATTCAAGACACGATAATGTGCAAGAAACTCCTACTTATGCTTCAATTAAATGAGTTGAATATAATGATTCTTTACAAATCTAGTGTGGAAAATAAGCTGGAATACATATCAGCACAATGTCTGTCATGAAATAGCTTAGAATCATGTGTAGCACTATGTGTCTCACACTAATTTGCACACTGTAAAACTCTATTTCGATCACCTCTCAATGATCGATCTCTTGCTCTCTACAATGCTACACCTCTCTACGCTTCACTATACATGCCACGATATTGACATTTAGTCACTATTTATTGACGAACTAACCATCGTGTAATCTTTTGATTAACTCTACAATAAACAAATACTGTAATAGATGGTAGTGATAAAGACTACCAAAGTCTTATCACAGTTCGTGATAGTTTGTAAAATGCCATAGAAGTTGATCGTGAGCAGACTTTCCACCTTTTGATATCTGCAAGAACTACCATGTATTTCTACAAGTGTCAAAAAGTTTGCATTTTTCAGGTTTTGTCATGAAGGCTGAAATTACGAGATTTACATGTATCTTTGATACTTCGTGTTATTCGCCTGCTGCAAAACTTCGTGTAATTGTTGTAGTGTTTGCGGATCCCGAGGCAACCCTAACCCTAGTTATTTCAATACGGAGTGCCTGGAGTTCATAGAAAAAGTGCAATACCACCTAATAAAGGTTCGAAGAGAGGCCTACATAATAAATCTTGCGAGGTGTAGTGGGACCGCCACCAGTTTTGGTGGGGGGTACTATTGAAGGGTTGCGTGTGTAAGTCCAACTCGATGATCACATAGTTATTTGATTAGTTACAAGTTAATAAAAGGACTTTAGGCCTTTTGTGGGACTTTTAATGTCACAGGGGCTAAAAGTCAAGTTAGTGAATAAAATACCAAAATTCAAATTCAAATTGGTTCCCTCCAATTTTTGAATGGGTTTCCTCCACTTTTTGAATGGGTTCCCTCCACTTTTTGAATCTTAGGATAGAAATTGGCCAATAGGATTTGAGGCCAAGGCCCTAAAATCCACTATCTAAAGTGGTAGTTTCGAATATTGTACATATGTTCTCTTCTTTTCAATACAAGCAGGTTGGCCTTCTTATGAAATGGATATGGAATGTCCTTGCTCTCCATCTTTCCTCCTCTAACTCTCATGTTGTCTTTGGATTTGCTATTTGTTGGATTTGATGCTTATTGGGATTGATCATTCTTGTGCTTTTTGTGAGAGAGAAAGGGAGAGAGAGAGAGAGAGAGAGAGAGAGAGAGAGAGAGAGAGAGAGAGAGAGAGAGAGAGAGAGAGAGAGAAGGGTAAGTTTCTATCATTGTTATGGATTAGTGTTAATGGTTAGTGTTAATGAATTATATGCACATGCTGGATTATGAAATATGCTATCGCTCTCATGGGAACGAACCTCTGCGTGAAAACTAGCTTCATCTCCTTGATGCTTGTGTGCTTGGATCTAGGGTTGAAGGTAGGATAGGAAATGCCCACTACAGTAAATCTACGTGCAACTGAACTGTCACATAATTGTGAGTAAATTTGCAGTGTCGCATATTTTGGCTTTTTTGTTTGTGTATAATTCAGATTTGACCAATTTTTGTTGTTTTTTCTGATATCTCAGATCCAAATGGATCTTAAGATTGGTGATCTGAATAGCTTTTCCCGTTCCACAATCATATTAGATTTCAAACAAGCAAATCCACTCAAATCAAGCAAAATCAATCCCAAACTAACCCTAAATGCAGATGTAACACTATTCATGTCACAACAAGATGCCTAATGCAAGCTAACCATCCAACAAACATGTTGCAAACTGAAAAATTGGTGTAGCTCCTCGGCAACGGCACCAAAATTGTAGTGGGTTTCTTTCCTTGCCTAACCTGAATCCAAGATCTAATCAATCTAGCATCAAAGAGACGAAGTTAGTTGTCACGCATAGATTCGTTCCCATGAGAGCGATAGTATAGTTCAGATTTTAGCATGAATGGAAGATCCAAATCTAACTCTAACATCCATTAACTCTACGATCCATTAATACTACGATCCACAACAAGATAGCTTACTCTTTCTCTCTCTCCCTTTCTCTCTCATAAAAAGTATAATAACATACAATCCCAATAACAATCAGATCCAACAATTAGCAAAAACCAAAGAAAGCATGAGAGATGGAGGAAAAGTGATAGAGAGCAAGGACATTCATCAATCCATTTTTAAAGAGAACCAATCTGCTTTATTGAAATGAGGAAATGAACATGTGTAGGGACTCGAGTTGGTCCTTTTTTATAGTAGAGAGGAGGACCCTGGCCTCTGAATCCTATTGGTCTATTTCTGCCTCCCTAATTATCCAAATTTAAACAAGAGTGGGAACCATCCAAATTGGAGGGAAACCCAATTTTATTCACTAACTTGACATTTAGGCCCTACGACATTAAAAGTTCTGCAAAAAGGCCTAAAGTCCTTTTACTGACTTTCTAATTAATCAAATTTCTATGTGATCATTGGGTTGGACTTACACACGCAGGGTGCCAAATCCCTCTCACTTATTAACTAGGGTCAGGGTTGCCTTGGGATCCGCATACCCTCCAATAATATCCTCCACCAAAATAAGTGACGGTCCCACGACACCTGCGAGATGCAATTATTGGGGACTTTTATTAGCTTCGCGCCGAATCTTTATTAAATAGTACTGCACCTTCTCCATAAAGTCGAGACGTATTAAAATCCAAATTATGGGACAGAAAACAACGATGAGCTCCTGCAATCCACTTTGAGGTCGTCCAGGATGTGAAGCGAGATTCCCAAGAGCCTCTCATCATTGCTGCACGAAAATATAAACGAGCAACCGGCAATTGATCTTTGATAGTCTCTGAGGCCATCGGCTTATTTGGATTGAATGCCAGAGGAGGAAGACAATTGTCCCATCTGGTTGCCACTGATGCCAACAGAGTTAGATCTTTTGCAAACAGTGCCGATTGTCACATTGTCAGATCTGGAGAGTGGACATACTCTCACTGGTACACTTGTAAAGCCTAGTGGAAATCCACTAATATTGTCCAGCTATAGGGTTGATGGATGATTGGCCAATTGGGAGTATGAATTGTGATCTTGTCGATAGCCAATCCCAAATCTTTCCATTTATTCCTTCTCGGCATTGGCACATAATAAGGATCAACTCGCAATTTGCGAGGGCTAGCCACATAACTCCTGATTGATTCCGGAGTTTTCTCAAAAATGGTAATTCTCCATGCCGGCTGCTCTCCCAATGTAGGTATTTTGTCCAACTCTTTGTCGGTTTCTATCTCAGAGGTCTTGAACTTCAGAACCCATCCACCACGCGAGGACTCATGCGGATGTTGCGCTAAAAAACTCTGGATTCGGTCCTTGACGCTGATGGGCCTTCTGAATAGTGGTGTGGTCCTTGATGAGGATGGACCTGATTGCATTGCCGGTAAAATTGGTGATTGTTCTTCTATATCTGGAGCTCCCCTTGGTCCATGCCCGAATCCAACCCTGTATCCATTGGTACATCTTCTTGGCGCGTAGGGGAGAATTGTGGCATGACCAATACGGGGATTTGTGGTCCGGCTTCCAATACCTGAGCGGCTGCTTTTTCATAGGCGCTGATGGTTTCTTTGGCCTTTGCCAACTCAGTTGAAGCTTTTCCTTTGAACTTGTCAAGCGGCCTTGAAATCCCTAAAGGGCCACTTTGTACGTATCCACTTTCTTGAACAAATACGCGATCTTCGTCGGTGTGACCGAATGATCTGGTATTTGCATTTGAAGATACGCATCACGCTCAAGGGTGGTCGCATCCAGTTCACCTTGGAGACTGTGCAATCCTGCTTCGCCATCTAGAATTGACCCTTTATCAGTTGCACATGTTGCTTTGCATCCTGCACGGCCTTGTCCACCTGATCATGTGCGATTGTCAGGGCATTTTGCATCGAGCTGACCTATCCTTCGAGGAGATTAGCTTGTTGTTGTGCCATCTTCTTTTCAGCTTCAAATTTGTCTTCGTGCTGCTTGGCGATCTTCAATTCTTGATCCAGCTGGACAATCTTCTGGCTGATAAGAGTGTTTTCCGATCCTAGATTTGAAATTCTCTGCTCCATTTCTTTTTTCTTTTCAAGCATAGACTAGATCACTTGCGCAAGGCTTGAGATCAAACCGAGAGCATCACCAGAATCTATTGTTGTGGAGGCGGCAGTAGTAGGAGGACCTGATGGTACTGTCCTTGGTTGGCGTGAAATAGATGCCGGTACTTCTTCTTATTCAAAAGCATCTTCTTCATTGAAACCTCAGGCACGATTGCGTCGAACTGCTTCGGTGATTTCATAGCTTGGTCAACCACCCAAAGTGTGACTGGGGCATCTTCAGCTTGAAGTTGCTGGCTTGAGTCTTCAACACCGATAGTAGTGTCATGGATTTGTTCGAATCCTCTTCTAGGGAATTGGAGTTCAAAGGGCGCAGGGCCCTGGGGTAGTTCAAAAATTTTGGCAGCCCCAAGGGGGTCGGAATCATCGAACATATCCATGAAATAGTGTGTGTTTGGTGAAGTAGCTTCGGTGTGCGAGGGTGAGGTGGCCTAGGCAGCTGTGATGGGAATGGTAGCCCCAATGGTCACAAACTGTCCTTGTGTGGAAGCAGAGGCAAGGGAAGCATCAGAGGCAGAGAGAATAGGAAGTTCAGTGCGAACAGTAGCAGGGGGCGGAAGTGCAGCTGAACCGTTGTCTGTCTAGTACGACGTCGTGACACGGAAGGCGAGTCAGGAATGATGATCTCATTGCGTGGACGACGTCGACTATGTGAACTCGAGACTTGGTGGGACGACTCGTCCGGTGCTTCTTCGTAGACCGAAAGCACAGAATCCAGGTGGAAGCCATGGATTTTGTTTTCCAGGTGAGAGGCGGCTAGAAGAGACAACAAAGTGCCAGCAGTGAATTGCTGCTTAGTATTGCTCTTAATAACTAGTTTAAGCTCACCAGAAACAGTCTTGAACTAGTTATATGGTTCAAGAGGGGCTTTGGCTAGCTTGGTATAGGACTCAAGTATCCTATGGAGAATCTATGAAGTGATGCGGTCTTTCTTGAGGTTGCCAACCATCAAGAAGTTGTTCCGTAGTTGGGCAACAACGTGGATGGAAGGCTGAGTGATGGCATCAAGGAGGTATCCGCCGTTGCTCCAGTGCAAATCATTGGTGAGGTCAATGTAAGGCTTTATGGCCTGTTTTTCCTATTTATGATTGGGTGAGGCCTGTGTTCCAAATGCTATTCCTATGGCAGCAAGGGCGGCCTCAATGACGCGTACCTTGTGTGTTGCTCTCTGAAAGGTGATATAAAATTTGGATTTCTCTTCCTTCCACGTACTGAAGGCAAGAGTGATGAAATCCATGTTAATTCTCCCAAAAAAGGCTCTCTCATGAATACCCATTGCGGTAAGCAGAGGTTCCGCAAGGGTCATCCACTGAGTGACCATGCTTGTGCTAGAAAGTATCATGATGTCCGTTGTAGATGGGACATCACGATGGATAGTATAACGCGAAGATTGGGAAGTATCTGTAGAAGACATAATGATCAGAAATGAAATGTAAGACACGCGAAAGTACATCAGAAAGCAGTCCAAAAGTTTGGAAGGCTTTGGTTGCGGGAAAAATTTGCAAGAGCTTCGCTAGCACAAGTGAGGAATGAATCGAATTCGACCAACTTATAGGTGAATTTGGTGGGTCCATTACATTGAATACTATTTGGCTGGTCAATTCTGAACCAGAATTTGCAAGCATGTATAGTATTGTGAAAATAGGCTATAAAAATCTCGGCGAAGGTTTCTGGGGATCTGAACCTATCAGGCGAACGTTTTCCAGGTCTGGTGAAGGATGAACCTTCGCCCAAGTACTGTCATAAATGCATTTTTCCAAAATCTGAACCTATGGCCAACCTAATTTTGACATTTTAAGACCATCTAGCATGTCGGCGAAGGTTCATAATGAGAGTAAGGTGCTCGGCGAAGGTTCCCAAAATGGCATACTACTGATAATTCGCCTAGCTCAGAAAAATGGAACTTTTACTTGAAAAAAATCTTCGCCCACCTCAAGTTAGATTATCTAAAGTGGATGTATAGTTGAGAGCTCAGGGAAGGTTTTTGATACTGTATAGGCCAAATCTGACCAAAACAGTGATTTTCTAAGTCATTTTTCATCAAAAATACCGTTCTTCCTTTTTCCCATGCTGATGACTTTTCTGACTTTTGCTCATCAGTCTTTTCTCAATGTTTTTTTTTTTATTGTCTTTTTCACAAAAAATCTGAACAATATTGAAAACAACAAGTTGAAAAACAAATAAAATTAAAAAATCTTTGAGAGATCAGACTTGTTGATTTGGCGGAGCCGGTTGCCAAAACTTGTGTAATCGGCTGTCATTCACCGGAGTATCAAATAGTTTTCCATCCAAGTGCTCAAGAATTATTGCACCATAGTTCAGGATTTCTTTAACTTTATATGGGCCTTCACCTGTAAACTTCAATATTCCCTTGATTAGCTTGGTTTTGTACATCAATGCAAGATCTTCTGCTTTCAGATCTTTTTTGTGCAATCGACGATCGTGCCATTCTCTGCTGCTAACGCATGAACTGCCATCAATCGGGTTTCACATAATTTGTGCAACGCTTCATGACGGAGTTGTCAAGACTTATCATCATTTAACCATTTTGTTGCTGCTATGTGTAAAGATGGGATTAAAGATTCAATCGACACAACATCTTGACCATAGACCAGTTGAAAGGGTGTTTGATTTGTACTATTTTTGTAAGCGGTTCTGAATGCTCATAATGTTGCATACAGTTTATGTTCCCAATCAGACCAACTCGCTTCAACTGTCTTTGTCATAATGGTGCAGAGAATCTTATTGGAAGATTCAGCTTGGCCATTCCCTCTGGGATAGTAAGGAATACTAAATTTGTGTATAACAAAAAAATCTTCCAATAAATACTTTATTGTTTGATTAACAAAGTGTGTACCCCGATCATTGACAATCTCGATCGGACATCCAAATCTGATTATAATATTTTCATAGAGAAACTTGGCCATAAATTTCGCATCAGCAACTTTGACAACTTTGGGTTCAACCCACTTGGTGATCCTATCGTCCTTCAATATAATTGCTTTAGGCGATTTTATTGTTGGTTCATCATGATGCACTCCAAATTTGGTTGGATCCATATGATTGAGAATCTTCTCATCTGTAAGTTCTGCATTGTCATCATAAGTCAAGGCATGACTCACAAGTATGAGATCATCTTCAACCGGATCTGGTATAGGTTCCATTGATATCCAGGCTACATTCAACACATTCAATGGAAATGTGATCGGTGTATCCAAAGTTCGATCCAATAAGGAAATCTCGCTCAAATCTGACTGAATTTCTTGTTGACACATATATCCTGCTGTACAATCAATCGTTGCAAGAGCTTCATTCCAACAAGGTGCCCTCCGAACTGCTTGCAAGGGTACGACAGATACAGGTTGATCCATTGAATCCATTGTTGCTGGTCTTGTTTCTGCTTCAATCCATGTGGCTGCAACTCTTGGGAGGTTTGGTGTTTGATTTCTTGCTCTAACTGGTATTGATTGTCCTGATCTCAGATTTATTTGTCGGGAGAGTCCAAGGTTGCTGGATCTTGATGGATATGTGAAAAGAAATCTAGATCTGTAAAGATGTGATCAGTTTCAATGGCTATTCGTGTAATTTTAGCCTCTTTTTGGTGGTTTTTCTTGATTTTTCTTTGATCCTTGTTTCGATTGGCCTAAAATTTTTACAGTAGACATATATGAGGTAGATCTTGCTATTGATACTATCTGCGAGGGTTGGTTGTGCGAGAGTTTTGAGAGAGTTCTTTTTATTGTTTTGCAAGCGAAAATTTTGATTTCTGAAATCTACTGGAAAGTAACTCTCGCAAGCTTTACTAGAGCTGGATCTGAGGTGGATCTGACTTTGTGTGATGAGTGAGGATTAACTCTTGCAGATCTGGAAGTTATTGATGTTTGATGATGTTTTTCACCACTTTTTGACATCAATACTTCAAACTCTCGCAAACTTGATCACTGATGTAAAATTACCTTCTGAAAACAATGAAACAATCGGTGAGAGTTACTTTTGCGAGGGTTCTCTGAGTTTGATGATTTTTTTTTCCATTTTTAGACACTTATAACTACTTTTCAGCTTACTAGAACAAGATGAACTCTCGCAGAGTTGTCTATGAGCTTCTCTCAATAAGATGCAGCTTTAGGAGGCTCTACGAGAGTTAGTTGCCACAAAAAACTGAAAAAGTGATGTCTGCGAGGTTGCTCTTGATTTTGCTCTTCTAGATTTGGGGAACTCTCGCAGGGGGCATCAGGGCCTTTTTTGGACTCAAAAAGGGCCTCTTCCTTGTCTAAACAGGTTTGTTAATCATAATTAGTTTAGTATTAATCAATCCTATGTGGCACTTTTACCTTGGATTACCACATAGGGTGAGCAAGAGTTAAGGGCTAAATATAGGTCCCATCATCCATAGACTTTTGTAGGTACTTTGTAAGGCAAGACTAGCATATCCATTGCCTTGGTTCCCATAGGACAACAACTAGGGCTCTAGGTGAGACATAGACTTGCAGGCCTCATTTAATGCCCAAGTACATTTCAAATTTAAAAACTACTTATGAATTTTAATCAACCCACTTTCGTGTCTCCCTTCACATTCAAACTAAGACTACCTCATGAGAATCGTGAGAGAGAGAGAGAGAACCATCCGAGAGAGAGAGAGAGAGAGAGAGAGAGAGAGAGAGAGAGAGAGAGAGAGAGAGAGAGAGAGAGAGAGAGAGAGAGAGAGAGAGAGAGAGAGAGAGAGAGAGAGAGCAACGTTTCCACCGTATTTAGCCGTAGGCAAGACCGTGAGAGAGAGAGAAAGAGAGACCATGCGGTTTGCGGTTATCCCAGAGCATTTATGCCGCGTAGGGAATCGTGAGAGAGAAAGAGAACCATCAGAGAGAGAGAGAGAGAGAGAGAGAGAGAGAGAGAGAGAGAGAGAGAGAGAGAGAGAGACCATCCGAGTGAGAGACATAGAGCGAGAGAGAGCGAGAGACCGTATGTAGTCGTAGGAGAGAGAGAGAGAGAGAGAGAGAGAGAGAGAGAGAGAGAGAGAGAGAGAGAGAGAGAGAGTTTCCTTCATTCAGACCGCATTTAAACTAAACCGCACCGCAAAGGGCCAGCATGTGGTTCATAAAGATTCCAAGTCTCAAAGGAAGGAAATGGCAACCTTCCAAACCGTAGAGTAAAAGTTGTGAGAACCAACGGTAAGGCGAAAACCTAAAAAACCGCATAGGGACTGTGAGAGAGAGAGAGAGAGAGAGAGAGAGAGAGAGAGAGAGAGAGAGAGAGAGAGAGAGAGAGAGAGAGAGAGAGAGAGAGAGAGAGAGAGACCATGCGATTTGCGGTTAACCCTGAGCATTTAGGATGCATAGGGACCGTGATAATCGTGAGAGAGAGAGAGAGAGAGAGAGAGAGAGAGAGAGAGAGAGAGAGAGAGAGAGAGAGAGAGAGAGAGAGAGAGAGAGAGAGAGAGAGAGAGAGAGAGAGAGAGAGAGAGAGAGAGAGAGAGAGAGAGAGAGAGAGAGAGAGAGAGAGAGACCATGGCGATTTGCGGTTAACCCTGAGCATTTAGGATGCATAGGGGACTGTGATAATCGTGAGAGAGAGAGAGAGAGAGAGAGAGAGAGAGAGAGAGAGAGAGAGAGAGAGAGAGAGAGAGAGAGAGAGAGAGAGAGAGAGAGAGAGAGAGAGAGAGAGAGAGAGAGAGAGAGAGAGAGAGAGAGAGAGAGAGAGAGAGAGAGAGAGAGAGAGAGAGAGAGAGAGAGAGAGAAGATGTGGTTTGCGGTTAACCCAGAGAGTGAGAGAGAGAGACCATGCGATCAAAATGGGATCCTTTGCGGTGTGAGAGAGAGAGAGCATCCGAGTGAGTGAGAGAGAGAAAGACAAAGAGAGAGCATTTAGCCACATAGGGACCGTGAAAGAGAGAGAGAGACTATGCAGTTTGCACTTTGTTCAGAGCGTTTTGTCCTAAATGTGGTCCCTATGCGGCCTCTATGCGGTCCGTGCAGTGAGATTGTGGTTCATGAGTGAGAGAGAGAGAGAACCATCCGAGTGAGAGACAGAGAGAGCATTCGAGTTGAGTGAGAGAGAGAGAGAGACAGAGAGAGCGAGCATTTTGGCCACACAGGGGACCGTGAGAATCGTGAGTGAGAGAGAGAGACATAACCATCCGAGTGAGAGAGAGAGGAGAGAGCATCCGAGCAAGACCATGAGAACTGTGAGAGAGCATTTAGGCCACATAGGGTCCATGAGAGAGAGAGAGAGAGAGAGAGAGAGTGAGAGAGAGAGGAGAGAGAGAGAGATAGAGAGAGAGAGAGAGAGAGAGGAGAGAGAGAGAGGAGAGAGAGAGAGAGAGAGAGAGGAGAGAGAGAGAGAGAGAGAGAGAGAGAGAGAGAGAGAGAGAGAGAAGAGA
>MU834926.1:0-43111 GCA_029204225.1 Diphasiastrum complanatum | reverse complement strand
GAGAGAGAGAGAGAGAGAGAGAGAGAGAGAGAGAGAGAGAGAGAGAGAGAGAGAGAGAGAGAGAGAGAGAGAGAGATGTAAAAGCTTAACAAATGGAAAGAGCTTAACAAAGAGAGAGCTTAAAAATGTGTGTGTGTGTGTGCGTGAGAGAGAGAGAGAGAGAGAGAGAGAGAGAGAGAGAGAGAGAGAGAGAGAGAGAGAGAGAGAGAGAGAGAGAGAGAGAGAGAGAGAGAGAGAGAGAGAGAGAGAGAGAGAGAGAGCTTAATCACTAACACAATGAAAGCAATAACAAAGAAACACTATGCAAAAAACTAGTGAAGAAATGTGTTCAAAAATGCTCTATTTAAAACATTTTTTGAATTTGTATTTTGTCAATTTCACGTGTACTTCAATAAGATTTAATATTAATTTTGTTCGTATATTACAGATCAAATATCTTTATCACGATCAACCAATGAATATGTTATCTGTTGAAGAAATGTCTCAAAACAGGTATTTATATTGTAGTATTTATGAAATAATATGTACTTATGATATGGACATGTAGCATTGTGTGTTGCATATGGCATTTTATTTTTTTTGTGTTAATGCTCAAAGCACAACGCCTCCACGAGATTTCAAAAAATTAAAAAGGATGGAAGCTTATCGAAAAAGCAAATCACGAAAAAGAGTGCAAATGATTGATCGAGTACTCAGTGGAGGATCATCATCATCAAGTTCTGGCGCTCGACGTCGACAAAGAACTATGGTACTATATATTTGTGATTATTAAAAATTTGAAAACAGATTAATTGTCATGCAAATCATTTTTTGCATCAACAAGCTAACCATTCTTATGTTTGTTATATGAAATTAGTATAAAAAAGAGTACGACGAAAAGGTATATTGTGAGTGTAAGCAATGCAAAGGATTTAAAATTCGACCAAGACGAATTGTGGCACAACATTTGTGGAAGTTTGGAAAGCATGTTGAGGAGCCTGATGTGGTTTGGAGGTATATTTTATTTGCTTAGTATTGGTCTTTATCATACACAATGTTTTGGAAAAAAAGACTAATGCATGTATACTTTTTCTCTCTTGCAAAATAGTACATTGGTGTCAACCTCTTGCACAATTGATAATCTTATCAACAAGATAAGAAATATTGATTTTGGATCATCTTTGGCATTGGACGAAGATCTAGACGTTGATGATTTTATTGATGAGGTCACTAGTGACTACACAACGAGTAATGTGGAGGTTATGCATAATCCTATGTCTCATATATCCACTCACTCCTCCACTCTTGACATTGATCCCGCTTCCATGGATTTTGATCATCTCATAGTGTCATCACACCTAGATTGTATTCAATCCACAACACCTTGTGAAAATCCTATCCCAAGCTCTATCCATCTCATGATGTCATCACATACAGATATTGTGCATCCCATCACACCCAACGTAAATGGTACAAATTCTTCTATCTTAGCTATGCCATTAAAAAAAGAACGTGACTTGGACGCATTTTGACAAAATTTTAAAAAGAACAAAGGTTTTTACAGACTATCG
The DNA here is from genome assembly GCA_029204225.1 of Diphasiastrum complanatum. Lineage (NCBI taxonomy): Eukaryota > Viridiplantae > Streptophyta > Lycopodiopsida > Lycopodiales > Lycopodiaceae > Diphasiastrum > Diphasiastrum complanatum. Next base: position 41,561 of record MU834926.1, on the reverse strand, counting down.
ACTTGTTCAAAAATGTTTTAAATTCGTTGACCAAATCTCCCCTTTCTTCTCATCTACATGCATTAGTTAAGTCGTTTGATAGAAAGAAATATTCATGTTGGTCTGATACGTTACCACTACCATTATGTGGGACATCATTTTCATATTGGGGTCATATGTACATAATTAAGCCTAGTGGGTGGTTTCCTAATGCCGGATTAGGTTTATTTTCTTTGACTAGCATTGAGGTCCCTTTGAATAGTGTTGTCACATTAATGCCATATGCAGGACCTCAATATAATTGGGGTGATTGGCATGCTCTATGTTGCCACCAATGGAGAATGCAAATATACAGTTTAAATTCCGATGCTTGTTCTTTGGAAGAGAGGCGCATGCAAGGAAAAAGTGTTTCAAAAGCATATCGTATGTACATCGATGGGCGTCTAGAAATACATGGAAACATCGCTGCATATATAAATAGTTCTATTTGTCACCTTTCATTAACTAATTGTGACTTTGAAGAACACATCAATGGAAAAGAAGATTATTTTTCTAGATACATGAAAGCTACATATGTAATGGTTTGTGCGATCAGAGCTATTAAATGTGGTGAAGAACTATTCATTAACTATAGCTTCAATCGTCCTCTACCAAGATGTGTACAAAAAGTTTTGGGCCAAGCACAACCATGTGCGTTGTAAATACCAAAGTACATCCTTTTCATTTGAGTTCAATTTGGATGTCTTATTTGACTTTCAATTTAGATATTTTTTTTGGATGTCTGATTTAAGTTCACATTTGATATGATGTTTGATGTTAAGCTTTTACAAATAATGCTCAATTATCAATGTCTTGTTTTAATTTTAATTATAATATAATGTTCGATTAATGTGTCGTATATAAGTTTCAAATTGGATATGATGTTTGATGTTTAGGTTTTAGAAATAATGTTCAATTTTCATGTCTTGTTTAAGTTTCAATTTGAATATCATGTTTGATTTTGATGTCATATTTAAGTTTCAATTTGAATGATGCTTAGTGTTTAGGTTTTAACACAAAATATTCAACTATATACAATGGTTTTAATGTAATTAGTTATACATTCTTGATATTCTATATTTGAATTATAAGATGATATCTTTTATTTGAGAACGTGAATAGTCTTAATAGTGGTATTTGTGTTTTTTTTAAATAATGTTCAATTTTTATATCTTGATTTAAGTTCCAATTTGTATATATTGTTGTTCAATGTTGAGGTCTTATTTGTTTTTCCATGTTTGAAGAAATAGGAATCATCATCTAGTTCTAGTGATGATCACATACATCTGTATCCACCACAAGATTGGGACACAATGGGCCACATATAAATCAACTATCTCGTTTGAATATGTGAATGCTTGTAATGTTGCTCTTGTGAACAAGCTCTCTATGGAGGAATTATGGCATAGGAGGTTGGGACATCCTAACTACAAATCCATGCTCTCTATGATCAAAGAGGCCAAAGCTATTGGCTTGCCAAAGTCATTCTCCAAGAAGATCAAGCCTTGTGAGGCTTGTGCTATTGCTAAATCTCACAAAAAGCCATTTGCAAGATCTTCTATCAAAAGCAAGCATCCTTTGGAGTTAATCCACTTTGATGTGCATTTCTCATCAACTATAAGCAAGGGAGGAGCGCCCTTGTCTAACACGTAATGATACTGTAGCGCAGGCATCCCAAAGGGAGCCGGGAACCACGACTTAGCTTCCCAGCCTTCAACTCTTGCCATCCAAACCCACTTGACATACAAGCAGCCAACTCGCCAACAACGATCAGACTTAACCAACTTGAAGTTCCGAAAACCAACATTGAGATCCAACCTGGCGCCATGCCAGATCGGGGGTCCCGACGTGGGTGACTTCCCTCCAAGCAAGCCGCCCGACATACATCAAACTTAACCAACTCGAAGCTTCGTTACGAACGAGTAACATCCATTCCAAGCAAGCGGTCTGACTTACATCAAACTTAACCAACTGAAAGCTTCGTCACGAGCGCTGGAAGCCAACCTGGCGCCACGCCAGACTGGACAGCCATAAACAGGTAACATCCACCCAAGCAAGCCATCCAACTCAGCCGACAGGTTAGAGCCCGTTCTCCAAGAGCTTAACCCATTCACGTTCATGCAAGGAACACTCAGAACCACAAGCCGCGACAGATATGGAAACAACCAGTTCTTGGACCAAATGGTCCCGACAGCATACCGCTGGCGCCACGGACCGAATGGTCCCGACGGCATACCGCTGGCGTCCCGGGATACGACCCTCAGCTATGTGCCAAGTTAAAAATTTTGAAAGCGGCCTTACAACTGGCGCTTTTACCGAACACTGAAACCCAGAAGGTAATCAGAGTCAGTTTGAGGAAAATCCCACTTTATTGATAAATCTGAGAAGGTTACATTTCAAGTGTGTGACTGTTGCGCCGGCGCCTCAAAGGGCGCTGGGACTTGAGCGGTTTCTCCAACACGCGCTTAAGTCTAACATTCATCCATCATGCACTTACGTAAAAGCCAACTCAGAATCGTAACAAGCTTAACCATTCAGACTTAAGAAAACTGGAATCCCAACCAACCCGAAAGCCAACTCAGAATCCGTCCCCAAAAGGTAACCAAAGGCAAAGACAAGCCACACATGAAACCCAAGGCATAGTGGTCGCCAAACTGACCAATTGGCATAGCGGCAAGCCCCATGTCGATGACAGGGACCCTTAGGCGCCAGCGACGCAAAAAGGTTGTAGTAAGGGTCCTTCCACTTGGACCAGTCCCGGAGGCGAAACCGAAATGGTAATCATCCCCAAGGATCAACTTTATTAGATTTGGAAGAGGTTACATTCATACATAGACTGACCGGTCTCGGGGCCACCAACACGTGCTGGGCATTGTGCCTGGCTCGTGCTGGTAGAGGGAGCTGAGACCTGGCGACTGGATTCCTGGCGCTGGTTGAGCTGCCCAAGTTTCTGTCTGCCGGACTCCCCCTATAGTTCTGCTGTGATTCGGCGCACCCCCTCTGGTTTGAAACATAGTGCTTTCTGGTAAAGCATGCTTTTTAGGACTTAGTTTTTATTTTGCTGATTAAGCCTGGCAAGCCTGGCAGAATCAGTCTGGCTCCCGGACATGGGTCCCGGGAGCCGTCCCGGTGGCCGAATCAACCTGCTTTCCTGACTAGGCCATGACTCGAGCTCCAGAGCTAGCTCATGACTTTGTGACTACTTGACTGGCTCACCACAGGTCGGAGGCTCAGTCCTTGACATTCTAACTTGCTCTGGGACCTTAGGGAGTGTCACCCCTTTGAGTCTTACAGGGCACGCTGGGTGCACCCAAGTCAGCTTTACAACATCCTCCCCTCGTTTGAGAAAGCTGATGTCCTCATCAGGGCCAAACTAGAACCTAAGACTCATGGCACGGGCTTTATTCACCGGCCAGACTTTAGTCACATATACAAGGGCACGGGCTTGATTCACCGGCCAAAGGAAACCAACTGTAAAGCAGAGTAATGATATTGTGTTTTACACCCAGCACAGGAAAAGTGTGGATCTAGTTCACTTACGTAAAACCTGTGTGAAGCTGCTGCACTTAGACATCAAACTGAAGCTCACTCCTCAATGAGAAATGCGGCTTACTTTATTAGCATGAAAGAAAAAGGTACTCACGGCTCCCTTAAGCCTCAGATATGTCGTTGTCGTCGCACATCTGGATGAGTCCCCTAGGACTCTAGATATTTCGTTTGGTCGTCCAGGTTGAGCTCCTTGAGCTCTGCATCGGCACTTAGATTCACCTTTGACGTAGAAACTGCAGGCAATGTTGGCTCCATTTGACCTCGCGTCAACTGGTTTGTCACTGTTGGATGTCTTTCATTAAAAAGATGAGTTTTCGCTTGGTCACACAAGGTGAGCTCCTTGAGCTCTGCATCGGCACTTGAATTCACCTTTGATGTAGAGACTATAGGCAATTTTGGCTCCATTTGTTCCCGTGCCAGCTGGTCTGTCACTGTTGGTTGTCCTTCGTTAAATAGGTGAATGAGATTGGGAGGAATGGTTGGCTCAGGTTCATTTGTGTCGTTCTTTTCTAGTTGGTCCCCTGGCACAGCTCTGACGACACAAGGTCTCCTGCCATTATATAATAACACAAGGTTAACCCCTTTTGCCAAGAAGGCCACCACATGTTCGTTAAACCAACCTAATCCCAAAATAGCGTCGAAGGCATCCATCTTCAAGATTGTGAACGTTAGTCGATTCTTCCAGGCTCCCAGAGAGATTGGTAAGTTGGTTGCCAATCTACAAGTGGTCATTGTACCTTTCGCGGTCTCCACACAAATAGGAGTCACATTTTCTTCACATTGGATGTCCAATTCTCCTGTCAGTTTTTCTGACAAGTAGTTATGAGACGCCCCCAGGTCTACCATGAAGTAAATGATCCTGCCTTGAATATAGCCTTTCAGGTACAATAACTTGGATCCTCTCGCAGGAGTCGCCATAAGATGTTCACGATAAGCCGCAAGTGCCCCTATCTGTTGCAAGGCATTCAGGTCAGACTCCGTCAAATCCGTTTCTGGGTCCTCTTCATCATCTTGTTCACCATCTTCTTGATCAAATGCCTCTCTCTCCATCCTATCAAATCCTTCAATGGCAGCCATGATTTGCTTATTCAATGGTTTGGGGCATGATCTCCAAGAGTGACCTTGCTGATGACAGTTGAAGCAACGCATGGAACTGCCCACTGTTGGTGAGCTGTTGCTGTGACTAGTCGAAGATCCAATATTGTTTCTTCTCTGGAACATGTTCCCTCCATTGTTGCCTTGGTTGCCAAACCCTGTTTTTGTTGGGAATTTATTCACGCTACTCGAGGCTTGGTTGCCATTTGGAGCTGAGTCCCCTCTTGAAAAGAAGCTCGGACTCGGTCTGGATCCACTAAATACTCTTGTTGAGGTTGCGGGAGCAGCTGGTGCCAATGTGCTCTCATAATCACAAACCATTTCAGCCGCTCGAATAGTTGAATTGAAATCATGGGGCATGTAGCTGTCTATCGCACGTCGGGTCCAGGATTGCATTCCAGACAATAGGTAATGAGTTTTGTCCGCCTCGGACATATCTTCAATAACCCATACACTCTGTCTGAATCTATTGAGGTACTCTCGCAATGACCCTTTCTGTTTGAACCCCGATAATTCTGTCCTCAATCTCATGTGTGAATCCTTCGGTATGAACTCCTCTCGTAACGCGGCTTTGAATGCGTCCCATGTTTGAAAATGCATTCCTGCCATCCGGTACCAATTTGTAGTGTAGCCCTCAAAATATGCTAATGCCAAGTCAGTTCTTTCTTCCTCAGGAGTGTTCATTAGACGGAAGTAATGGTCCATGTGAAACAACCAATCTTCCACAACTCGAATATCACGCTCTCCTTTGAAAGTAGGTGGTGCTTTCACTTTGGCAGTCTTTCTTGGGCCCTCCGTGGTTCGCGCTCGTGGTTCTCTTGGTATCTGTGGAGGAGGCGCCACTGCATTCTCCCTAGTTGCTTCCAACTCTTCAAACCTGGCTTCGAGCTGTGTTAGCCCGTCTCTCATTTCTCTAGCAAGGTTAATTTGGGTAAGATTCATGGCTCGCAAGGATGTTTGCCATTCTTTCCTTTCGGTTTCTCTATCCTTCTTCACCTCGCTAAGCATAGCCGTCATTGCGCTTGATAAGTATTGCCGCATCTTCACTTCAAAGAGGTCCTGTTGTGCCTCTGGCAAGGGTTCATCTCTTGGTGTAGGTTCAGAAGGGCCACCCATCTCTTCATGGAGGGGCGCCACTGTGGAGTGCATACGCTCTTTCTTTCTCGACTTGGACCTGGTGCTATCTCGATGCATGCGAGAGCTGTATTCTCGAGTCAGCTCTTCTCCGTCCGTCAGTGCTCGTAACTCTTCAAGATGGTCCTCCATTATAGTCAGAGGTGTACTTCCAACAGATTATCGCCTCAATCCTTTTTATATTTGAAGCTCTCCCTTCTGTCAGCCGGGCCCCACAGCTCTCTTTTCTTCTTTATTAAATCAGCTTCAATGAAAATATCCCTTCCTCAAACTTAGCACGCCCACATCACCTGAGAGCCAAGTAGGAACCAGGTCATTTGTGTCCAAGCAAGCACACGACAAACGGAACATACCAACCAAAGCAAACATAGAGGATCCCTCTCAAGCCACAAACCCCCCCTGAGACCGGACGTAGGACCTTTGCCTAGCCGCGCCCACACAAATCTATCACAGAATTAGCCCACGGGGAAACATCCATCCAACCATCCGTGCTTTCACCATTAAGCAGCACATTGCCTCAGTCACGCCCCACCACTTTTTGGTCGATAGCCCTTATAGCTAAACGATCGGCAGCTATCCCGCACCGGCAGCTAACCACCCGTGCTTTACACCCGAATTCGAGCAGCATCTCTGTATCAATGGTTAACCCGTACAGTTCGAATATGTCGCCCCGCACCCCACAAGGTACAGACCGTGCTTTCACCTACCTAGGCAGCACTTTGCCTCATCCGTCCTACGTGCAGACAGCGCCAGGCCCGAACCGCGAGAACTGACCGTGCTTACACCTCGAGGGCAGCACTTTGACTCATCAAGTCCCCCGTTCTGCCGACCACCCCGACCGTGGACGCACCCGTGCTTACACTGTGGGCAGCACCTTGCGCAACGGTTGTCCTGACAAATCCCAAAAACGTGGCCATCCCTGTGAGACTTGCGTAGCTGACCGGCTAGTCACATGTTGCGCCGGCGCCTCAAAGGGCGCTGGGACTTGAGCGGTTTCCCCAACACGCGCTTAAGTCTAACATTCATCCATCATGCACTTACGTAAAAGCCAACTCAGAATCGTAACAAGCTTAACCATTCAGACTTAAGAAAACTGGAATCCCAACCAACCCGAAAGCCAACTCAGAATCCGTCCCCAAAAGGTAACCAAAGGCAAAGACAAGCCACACATGAAACCCAAGGCATAGTGGTCGCCAAACTGACCAATTGGCATAGCGGCAAGCCCCATGTCGATGACAGGGACCCTTAGGCGCCAGCGACGCAAAAAGGTTGTAGTAAGGGTCCTTCCACTTGGACCAGTCCCGGAGGCGAAACCGAAATGGTAATCATCCCCAAGGATCAACTTTATTAGATTTGGAAGAGGTTACATTCATACATAGACTGACCGGTCTCGGGGCCACCAACACGTGCTGGGCATTGTGCCTGGCTCGTGCTGGTAGAGGGAGCTGAGACCTGGCGACTGGATTCCTGGCGCTGGTTGAGCTGCCCAAGTTTCTGTCTGCCGGACTCCCCCTATAGTTCTGCTGTGATTCGGCGCACCCCCTCTGGTTTGAAACATAGTGCTTTCTGGTAAAGCACGCTTTTTAGGACTTAGTTTTTATTTTGCTGATTAAGCCTGGCAAGCCTGGCAGAATCAGTCTGGCTCCCGGACATGGGTCCCGGGAGCCGTCCCGGCGGCCGAATCAACCTGCTTTCCTGACTAGGCCATGACTCGAGCTCCAGAGCTAGCTCATGACTTTGTGACTACTTGACTGGCTAACCACAGGTCGGAGGCTCAGTCCTTGACATTCTAACTTGCTCTGGGACCTTAGGGTGTCACCCCTTTGAGTCTTACAGGGCACGCTGGGTGCACCCAAGTCAGCTTTACAACAGTGACCGACCCTAGTCTCCGGGGCGCTAGCATGCCAAGGCGAGAGCCATGACAACATTCCAGCAAGGGAGGCTGAGACTTGGTTGGAGCTCGCCCTGAGTCGCAACCCGCACTCCCCTATAGTATTGGTGTGATTCGGCACCCCCCCTCATACCAAGCACTCTACCCAAGCTGGTAAAGCACGTTTTTCTCTCTCTAGGATTTTCTCTTTCTAGAAAGTCATTTTCTCTCTCTAGATTTTATTGATCCCCAGGCTTCCTTTAATCATGCCTAGATCGTGTGAGGTGATTGCACATCGATCTGAGCTCTCTGGACTTCGCTAGAACCGATCAAAGATTTTCAGCCATAGGAACTTGGCGTCGGCTGGATTCTGGTCACAGTGGCGCCGGGAGCGGCGCCGGCGCCGTTGGCGCCGGGAGCAGCAGTGGCGCTGCTGGCGCCGATGGCGCCGCAAGTAAAGCTTGTAAAGGTAGCTTTACAACATCCACCCCACCTTTATAAAATCTGATGTCCTCATCAGATGTCAGATTAAAGTAAAGGTGTCTCCCAATTAAAATGACTATACATTTAAGCTACTAGGCACAGTACTCAATTTACTGGCCACTTTTTATTAACATTGAAGCTGGCACACCACAAGTCGGAGGCTCAGCTCTTTGTACTGAAAAATTACATAACTTGAAAATTACAAAGTATCTGTTGTAAAGCTTGTAAAGGTAGCTTTACAACAGATACTTTGTGGCTATTTTGCCTAGTTTTTGAACATATTGAAAAAGCAAAATATGCATTTTTTTTTCAGAGATTTTGTGGTGCTCATTTTAGCCTGCACGTCAGGCGTCAGGCTGCCATGTGGCAGTTTCTGACTGGTAAAAACAATCAAAGTGCTCATTATGCTTCATAATGTACACGTGCATCCATTACGCAATGTAAGGCATCGGGCTCATGCCGTTATTAGCAGGGGTGGCCGTTTACGTATTAAAAACAGGTTCCTTAATAATTCAGAACATGCCACCCCCCAAACCTATACCAAACTGCAATTTAGTTTTATACAATACATTTATACGGTATTTTATACAGCAAATTCAAAAAATTCAAACCATCAAATAACATTACGAAGAGAACACAGATTTGAACCAAAAAAAAATCTAGTTTTCATATTTGCTTCTTAGTTTCTAGCTACTAAAGAGTCATTAATCTGTTTCTTGGCATGGTTGATCAGGGATACACTGACAAGGTCCATTTTCTATCACGCAGTAGCACTTCGGTGTGAAGGTAAGTTTATGGCCTCTTGCTTGATCGCCATCATTATCCTTGAGATTTGTCAGACTCTGAATGAAGTTCATGATCTACTGTAGGGATTTTAATAGCTTGTTGATGATGGGCTATAGCTCAAAGGTGAGAGGATGGAAATGAAAAGTGTTGGATGGTCCAGAAGTGAGTGAGGTGTGAGCCTTGCATTGCAAAGCCACACTCTGCAGCATACTTTGTGACCCACAGACAAATACTCCAAAGTTTTTTGCAGCTCTTCGAGTTTCGTGTTCTGAAAATAGTTCTGAAATAAAGCGAAACAAGAGAGCATAGGGTTAGCTTCCAAGCAAATTCACGTGTCATCCAGCTCTGGAATTTACCAGCGCAAGAAAGAGACGAGTAACCGTTCCTGCCAAAAAGAAGATTAGTTAGGATCCATTCTTCTTCTACTAGCTTGCTTACCATCCAAATCAGGGCGATGACCATAGCAGATTTTGTTTTCCTGGAGAATATCCATGCTCTCATATACAGCAGGCTGGTTACTATCTGCTGCATGCGTTTCCTCTTGGTCAAACTGTTTCGGTTTTCTCAAGAATTCTATTAGCAAGAGAGTTACACCACCAAAACCAGTTATCCCAATGAGCATGCTAAGGACTATAAAGAGACGGATAAATCTTATTCTTAAATTAAACCCTATATATACGTTTATATGATATTAAAACCGTAAATAACGTCAAGTAACGGGCCACCCTGGCCCGTTATGCAAAATCGTAGGGCCACGGGCTCGCCCTAGGCCCTGCAATTTTGCATAGCGGGCCACCCTGGCCCATTATCTAATACATTCTGCCCCGTAAGTATTTTCAAAAAAGATTTAGAGTGGCCTCGCCTAAAATATTTTGGAAATACTCAGCGCCAGAATAGCATGTGCCCTGAGCCTTCCATAGTATGAAAGTTTGTTAGTAGAATTCCATTTCCATGATAGAAATATCGCTTAACGCTACTGCTCGTCAGAGATAGATCCCTTATTTGCGAAATGTTGATATAGAAACCTTTGCTCTTGTAGAGGGGGGGGGGATCAAGGGCGTTCCACCTTGGGAGGGCCCAATGCCCGAGGGTGGGAGCGTGTTGTAAAGCTACCTTTACAAGCTTTACTTCCGGTGCCATCGGCGCCAGCTATGTCCCCGACGCCAGCATCGCCCCTGTTGCTCCCGGCGCCACTGTGACCAGAATCCAGCCGGCGCCAAGTTCCTATGGCTGAAAATCTTTGATCGGTTCTAGCGGAGTCTAGAGAGCTCAGATCGATGTGCAATCACCTCACACGATCTAGGCATGATTAAAGGAAGCCTGGGGATCAATAAAATCTAGAGAGAGAAAATGACTTTCTAGAAAGAGAAAATCCTAGAGAGAGAAAAACGTGTTTTACCAGCTTGGGTAGAGTGCTTGGTATGAGGGGGGGGGTGTCAAATCACACCAATACTATAGGGGAGTGCGGGTTGCGACTCAGGGCGAGCTCCAACCAAGTCTCAGACTCCCTTGCTGGAATGTTGTCATGGCTCTCGCCTTGGCATGCTAGCGCCCCGAAGACTAGGGTCGGTCACACACTTGAAATGTAACCTTCTCAAATTTATCAATAAAGTGGGATTTTCCTCAAACTGACTCTGATTACCTTCTGGGTTTCAGTGTTCGGTAAAAGCGCCAGTTGTAAGGCCGCTTCAAAATTTTTAAGTTGGCACATAGCTGAGGGTCGTATCTCGGGACGTCAGCGGTATGCTGTCGGGACCATTCGGTCCGTGGCGCCAGCGGTATGCTGTCGAGACCATTTGGTCCAGGAACTCGTTGTCTCCATATCTGTCGCGGCTTGTGGTTCTGAGTGTTCCATGCATGAACGTGAATGGGGAACGGGCTCTAACCTGTCGTCTGAGTTGGATGGCTTGCTTGGGTGGAAGTTACCTATTTATGGCTGTCCAGTCTGGCGTGGCGCCAGGTTGGCTTCCAGCGCTCGTGACGAAGCTTTCAGTTGGTTAAGTCTGATGTAAGTCAGACCGCTTGCTTGGAATGGATGTTACTCGTTTGTAACGAAGCTTCGAGTTGGTTAAGTTTGATGTATGTCGGGCGGCTTGCTTGGAGGGAAGTCACCCACATCGGGCCCCCCCGATCTGGCATGGCGCCAGGTTGGATCTCAATGTTGGTTTTCGGAACTTTAAGTTGGTTAAGTCTGATCGTTGTTGGCGAGTTGGCTACTTGTATGTCAAGTGGGTTTGGATGGCAAGAGTTGAAGGTTGGGAAGCTAAGTCGTGGTTCCCGGCTCCCTTTGGGATGCCTGCGCTACAGAGCGCGAGGGCTTGTGCTCGAGCAGGCGGCCTTCCTCTGTGTAATGTCCATGTGCGAAGGTGGATTTTTTTTGTTTCGTACAGTCGTATGGCCGCACGCGTGAACGTAGTTTTTTTTTTCCGCATTTCTAGTGCAAATTTTTTACATTTTTATTAATTTTGTTGTTTGGTGGAATGTGCATGTGGACAGCCAATGACAGGCTACCACTAGATCATGCACATTTCACCATAATGTGCATGTGCTTATGTGGTAGCCCTTCATTGGCTGTATACATGCACTGAAGACTTGGTTCCACGGGAAAGCTCATGTGCAAACATTTGGTTGGCTGATTGTCAGAACAATGATGAACTAAAATTACTAAAATTCAGGTTGTAAAATCCACATGAACATTGTGTGATGGGGAGGCTACTCCAAAATACAAAGAAACCTTGAGCACTCGGCATATAAAAGCTGGATTCAAGAAAAACAAGCAAAAGACAAATTCACAATAATGCGAAGCAAGCAACATCCGATTTACGTACTTCCATTCCGAATAGTAGTTTCGAGATCTTAATTAGACCAGAACGGGAATGCAAGCTCCTTGCTTCACACGAAAGCTCGTCCTCATAATTCAATTTTTGTTGATGAATGAATGTACTGCTTTGGCGCTAGTGATCAGTGCTGAATAGATCTACATTTGCAAAGCTGCTGAAACGGAAACCGTTGCTCCTTAATCTTGGGAAACTGCAACTATCGAATTCCCTAGCAGATTATAATGCTAATAAAGGATTACCTCAACTCACAAAAATGTAATCTTTTCGTAAGCAGTTGCTAATATCTGGCTTTTTGGCTTTTGTAGTTTCTTTTCATCATAATCAGACAGGCAATGTTGAAGCCAGTTCATGACTCTCAGTCATTTGCAGTAAATTATTTTGCAGGTATAATATTGTTCCATCTTTAATATATATCAACCAAGGAGTTCTTTATTGGAAGAAGCTTTTATTTCCAGTGATGAAGTTGGTACATCAAGCGGACAAAGCCTAGGTTTCTTCAATATGGCAACTGGTCCAACAGTTGTGAAATTTCCAGATAGACGTCCTTCAATAACCGCACGAAGCGCTTCTTGCACACAATAAATAATTGACGGCATCTCCTGCGCATCTTTGGAGAAGCCGTCTCTAGTTGTCAGAAGGATGACATTCTTGATCCTTCCTCCAACGGTCGCCATCTCTGCTTTAACTATTCTTAATCTAAGGCTTCTCAGCGTTCGCATCAGATCCGTCAATAAATCTCGACGGTCGTCGCAGCACAAAGAGGCCTTGATCAACAGCTTGTCTTCTCCATATGAAGTATCGGTATCAACGGTAAGCTCGTCAACTTCACTTGGTACAGGACTGCCTACAGCCATTGTGGCTGCTTGTCGCTTCAGTTCCTTCACTCGATTGATTACTTCTGCTAGCAAAGATGCTTTATCAGTCTGTTAACCATCATCCAAGAAAGTAATCAGACACATACATCCTATTATATTCTATTCTGACAAAAACCTCAGAAAACATTTTCAAGCCTAATTGCAGCCAAATCTATAGCTAATGATTTGAATCTCGATTCAGTTAAGTACTTTCAATTCAAGTTTCCGTTCTGAATTACAGTTCCACACAGCGCATTGTTCTACATAATAGGCAATTAGATAACTTGATTAAGTCCAACCAAATAAGACCATAAGATTTTAGGGAAAGTCGAATTGACAAGGTACGGCTATGGCCTTCAAAGACTGATTTATTCTCTTACACCGTCCGACAAAAGCTTTCTAATTATTAATCAAAAAAATCCTCTTGTTTCATGAGTTTTAGTTATTTGATTTTTGGCAATATCTAACCTTAAATCAGATGCCAGGAATGAAGAGGAAATTTAAGGATTGAATCCTTTAACGCTTATCTTCAAGTGAAGCAATTCTAGCAAAGGCTAAAGTCCTTGGTAGGCAATAATATGAAGAAATGAAGAACACCTTTGTTGTTGTTGGAAGTAAACTTCTTAAAGTGGCAAGGTGAGTGTTGATTCGTTCACGACGTCGCCTCTCAGCTTCGCTATGACTTTTGGACGCAGCCAAAGCCTTTGCATCCAGCAAGTCCTGAGAATTGATTTGAGGAACATTGAAAAGTTCTCCATGATTTACGAATACTGAACTTCCGCTGGATCCTATAGGTCCATAATGTGGTCCTCTTGGCCTTAAGTCGAAGATATCGATGCTGCCACGGCATTGAGAAGATGCTGTGGAGTTTGCATTCTCATACGGCACAAAACGAGGGTCAAGAGTGAAGGTTGGAAAGTGCATGAATGGAATCTGTGAGTGAATTAATTCAGAAGAAAGATTAAATTCTGGATGGCCAAACAGGTTAGGTGGGATTTGACAATCAGATAATGTCTTTGGGATGAAACATGGAATATTTTCGTTAAATGGCTTGGGCCACCTGAATGTCTGAATATTTTGCACTAGTGACGAAGGTTCTTCGACAAGTTTTTTGGATTGGACTAATTCCGCTGTAGAGCTTGGATTTGGCAACAGCCAATCCAGCGGAACAGTACTGCTGACAAAAGCTTCTCCCATAGAAACCTCGTGTTTCCAGAACAGATTTAGGAACTTTGCAAGTAGCTGTATGATGACCAAGCTGTCCTCACAGCTTTGCTGCTCTTAGATATCCGTCAACTTCATCTTGCCTGCTGTAACATCATACAATCAAAGTTTTGCATAACCGCTGAAACTGATAAAGCTTTCGTTTCTACTCCATAGAGCAGCATGCTTACGATGTTTGTCTTGTGCAACTGCAAGATCTAACGACTGCCGGTAGATTTTGCGAAGAATTAGTGATAATTTTATCGACCTCTGAGTCATCTGTGAAAAAAGACAAGATTAATATCAGGGTCTCAGAGAAAGTGCACTCATCGGAAGTTCTGATTCTCCTCACTTGAATTCTTGTTCTCAGCATGCACACGGGCAGGATCCCAACGCCGAGGACCAACCTGCGCCATGCTACTCATTCGAAACCGTCCACTGCCACCTGCAATCCTCTTCTTCCTTCCTTCCTCATAGAATCAGGCACCATGTTCAACAAATCATATGCATCTAGCTATATCAATAAATAAATCTATGAGCAAATTATCTGAAGTAGCAGTTCCTCGTCCTCACAATCAGTACGGCAACGATTCCATTATGGCCGGATCTACAAGCAAGGCATGTGAAGATCATCATCAATGAACAAAAATACGATAAATCTGATCTGCAAACAAGCGTTATGTACTATACACCAGTGCAGATAGAGACCCGAGGGACTCTAAGGCGCTAAGAGGACATCAGATAAACGATCGAGAAGCCATAGCCGAGCAGTGTACGGAGAGACGAGAGAGAGAGAGAGAGAGAGAGAGGAGAGGGAGGAATTTTTAGGTTAATTCTTTGTTTTTCTGTGTGAAAAAGAAAGTAAAGCCTGAAACCAGCGAGCGTTTATTTACGATAAGAAAACCATAAAATAAAGTAAAAATGCAGGAAATCGTGACTCGTGAGAGAGAGATGCGAGAGCGCGAGTACGGGCGGGCCACAGCGGGCTGCGGGGGCCGCCATTGTTGGTTGGACGGCGGTCGCCTCTGGCCACCGGCCGATAGGCGGCGTAAGCGGTTCGCGGCCAGAACGGTGGCGCCCGGTGCGTTGGGTAAGGGGGAATCCTCATGGGCGACGGCAACCAGCCACCAACACCAAGTAGCTCACGACGGACCAATTTTAAATTTTTTTTGGCCTTCCCATTGCTTTCCAAGGAGGACTTCCACCACCAATTTTAACCTTTTTTTTCCCTTCCCATTGCTTTCCAAGGAGGACTTAGCAATCATGTGATCATGGACATGCTTGTGTTTCGGTTTTAATTCAAATGACATTAAAAAACCTTTTTTATTTGTATTTCTAGCTTTCCTGGGTTTGACATGTGGATATTTCAAATAAATTGCTAATTTTTTAAGGCTTTTTTTTCAGGTGTTGGTTTTCGCTCTGTAAAATAAAAAATGAATAATGAATAATGAAAAAAAATTATTACGCTTTATTTGGGATTGTGTATTCCTCTTTCCTTGTTTGGCTTTTGAGGCATTTCACATGGTCATAAAATTGGTCATGTCATGTGGGTTCACGTGCATGGATAGGGGCGAGTGATGTGAACGTGTGAGTGTTGCTCTATGGTTTGGTTTGTTTTCGGTTGTACATAGCTTTTGGAGAAGAGCTTTTGGAAAAGGGATCTTGGAGACGCGTTTGGAGAAACGAGTTTGGACATTTCAAAGTATGCTCCCAGGCATCTCGATGGTATTGCTTGTTGAGATTTGCAGCTCTTTGTAGGAAACACTTGAAAGTCTTGTCAGTCTCTTTACGTCAAGTACCAGCCCCATCAAAATGAAAACAACAATTGTTGAGAATGCTGTCTTTTATGGTTTTTTTTTCCTGGATAAGGTCAACTGTAGATTTTTGTTAGAAGAACAGAAGTCGTGAACCTACATTAAGTGATTACTACTACTAAGAATTGGACGCTTGAAATAAGAGAAACTAAGATAGGCCTGGTTAGGATCTTGTCTAGAATGAGCGAAATGAAGGATCTTAGGTAGTCTGAAAAATATTTTCCTATTATTGTCTCCATATGAGAGCCAAGGACTAGTCAATAGAGAGAATGGAAGTCCCTCTCTTCCAACTCTGACGAATGCTACTTTTGAACTAACAAGAATAATAAGCATCTCCAACTACACCCAGTTCTCAGATAGGACAAATGGATCAGTCAACATGTACTAGGCAGATTGACGTGAATGTTAGTTAACTAACTAACAACGAGAAGAACGAGCTTTGCACGGAGGAATCATGTGTCGTCTCGAAAATCAACAAATTAGGAACGTCGGATCAATGTCGCCATCAAAATTTTTGTCTTGTTCAAATTTTTGATTGGGAAAAAAGTAGAAATCTATAAAGATTATGGTACCTTTCTTACAATGAAAGTCAGCAAAGTTACGATGCAATGGTAGACACGTTCACTAGTAAGATGTAATGGCATGTTGCAAACACGCTCGCTGATAAGACTTTTTGTCATATATGTACAGATTACAAGCTTTGAGAGAGAGAGAGAGAGAGAGAGAGAGAGAGAGAGAGAGAGAGAGAGAGAGAGAGAGAGAGATATTCTCCACAACACCAACTTGATATCAATAATATTTCATAGTAGTCATTAAGTCATAGGTCTCTAGAACTTTGAGATTGTTGTTATCTTCTTGAACTTATTCGCATGGGAATGGAGATACAAGGATTAGTCATTGAACGAGCTATCCTACCTATGCACATGGGAGAAAGTAACAAGACCAAAAGAATCGTGGGGAGTCCATATATCATCAATCATCAAAGTTATCATTATTAAGTCACCCCTCTAATGGAGCTTATTATTCAACTACTGATTCTAGAAAAAGGTAAGTATAGCGCAGGCATCCCAAAGGGAGCCGGGAACCACGACTTAGCTTCCCAGCCTTCAACTCTTGCCATCCAAACCCACTTGACATACAAGCAGCCAACTCGCCAACAACGATCAGACTTAACCAACTTGAAGTTCCGAAAACCAACATTGAGATCCAACCTGGCGCCATGCCAGATCGGGGGTCCCGACGTGGGTGACTTCCCTCCAAGCAAGCCGCCCGACATACATCAAACTTAACCAACTCGAAGCTTCGTTACGAACGAGTAACATCCATTCCAAGCAAGCGGTCTGACTTACATCAGACTTAACCAACTGAAAGCTTCGTCACGAGCGCTGGAAGCCAACCTGGCGCCACGCCAGACTGGACAGCCATAAACAGGTAACATCCACCCAAGCAAGCCATCCAACTCAGCCGACAGGTTAGAGCCCGTTCCCCAAGAGCTTAACCCATTCACGTTCATGCAAGGAATACTCAGAACCACAAGCCGCGACAGATATGGAAACAACCAGTTCTTGGACCAAATGGTCCCGACAGCATACCGCTGGCGCCACGGACCGAATGGTCCCGACGGCATACCGCTGGCGTCCCGGGATACGACCCTCAGCTATGTGCCAAGTTAAAAATTTTGAAAGCGGCCTTACAACTGGCGCTTTTACCGAACACTGAAACCCAGAAGGTAATCAGAGTCAGTTTGAGGAAAATCCCACTTTATTGATAAATCTGAGAAGGTTACATTTCAAGTGTGTGACCGACCCTAGTCTCCGGGGCGCTAGCATGCCAAGGCGAGAGCCATGACAACATTCCAGCAAGGGAGGCTGAGACTTGGTTGGAGCTCGCCCTGAGTCGCAACCCGCACTCCCCTATAGTATTAGTGTGATTCGGCACCCCCCCTCATACCAAGCACTCTACCCAAGCTGGTAAAGCACGTTTTTCTCTCTCTAGGATTTTCTCTTTCTAGAAAGTCATTTTCTCTCTCTAGATTTTATTGATCCCCAGGCCTCCTTTAATCATGCCTAGATCGTGTGAGGTGATTGCACATCGATCTGAGCTCTCTGGACTTCGCTAGAACCGATCAAAGATTTTCAGCCATAGGAACTTGGCGCCGGCTGGATTCTGGTCACAGTGGCGCCGGGAGCAGCGCCGGCGCCATTGGCGCCGGGAGCAGCAGGGGCGCTGCTGGCACCGGGGACATAGCTGGCGCCGATGGCGCCGGAAGTAAAGCTTGTAAAGGTAGCTTTACAACATCCACCCCACCTTTATAAAATCTGATGTCCTCATCAGATGTCAGATTAAAGTAAAGGTGTCTCCCAATTAAAATAACTATACATTTAAGCTACTTGGCACAGTACTCAATTTACTGGCCACTTTTTATTAACATTGAAGCTGGCACACCACAAGTCGGAGGCTCAGCTCTTTGTACTGAAAAATTACATAACTTGAAAATATATCTTTGTCTGGGAAAAGCGTAAATTGGATATCGCTTTCGTAAAACCCGAGAACCTTATTAACTGGTGACAGAGGCCTTTCTTTGAAATGTTCGCCCCTGTCGCTTCTGACTTTCGACTTTGGAACTCCTTTGAGCTCCTGATTTGTCCTTGATGCACTTAATGTTGAGCTCCCTGAGCTCCAGATTTGTTCAGTTCCGCACAGGTATCAAGGCTCCCTGAGCCGAAGGATTTATTGTTTGATTGCCCACTTTATGGTCCACTCCGTGCCTTGTTGCTTCTGCACCTTGATTTCTCTCCTTGTCCAAGCCTGATCTTGATACTTTTCCATCTTGGCTCTTTAAGGTAGGCAAAGATTGAGTACTCCGCAATGCACCTCTCACTTAGCTTGAAGTAGCTCTTTGAATCAGCCCAAATGTAACCATTGACCTCGTGGAAAGCCAAAGGGTCGCACCAGTTTGATCCGCATCCGAACTATCTCTTCGCGTTTGTTTGAAGCACCATGTCCGTCGCGCAAAACTTGACTTTCACAATTCCATCACTGGTTAGTTGCCTCACAGTCAAAACAAGAAGTGTACATCGAGCTTGGCTTCAAGTAGCTCTCTTTGAATCAGAAACATGCACCCAGAGTTTGCACTAATCCGATCTCAACGCGAACTGTCCCTTAGCGTCCGTTCGAAATACCAAGTCTCTCATGCAAGACTCAACTTTCTCAGTTCCTTCATTGATCAGCTGCCTTACGCGTAACACAAGCCAGCGTACTCATATGTTTCCTCATCATTGCTGGTCCAGAGAAAGCCTATAACAAACTTTCCTTTCCACAACAAAAACTTGTCAACTTATTAGGTCCAAAGTTCGCCAGTCTCCTCGTGTGAGTATGGCTAGGTCACCTTGAATTTGCCCCCATTTTGATCAACTTTAATTCAAAATTTGCCCCAAGAGATAGGTGTGTGTGATAGTTCCCCTCCACTTAATAAATCAGCTGATCGGACTTTAGAGTAGAGTTCTTCGGACAAAAGCCTTTCCAACACTTTGCTTCCCATCTGCTAGGATTATGGCTCGATCCAACTTGTTGCCAATCTCTGAAGAGGATCCTAGTCTTTTCCCCTTTGAGGAAAAACCCAACTGATACTGGATATCACCCATGCTCAGTGAGTTTCAGTTCCGAAGGTGGCCGTCCCAAAATGAAGACCAACTGCTATAGAAGATCTCCCCTGAAATGGCCCTTTCCAACTTTTGACTTCCTGCTTGCGTCTGGTGGGCGTTGTCGCAAATGAAACTAACCCCAGAAACAGGCTAGTCATCCATCCTTTGCAAACATTGAGTCATTTCGTTGTCGTTCACGTGCGAGTACTTGAACTGCAAATCCGCCGCACAGATTCTGGATATCGCCCATGCTCAGTGAGTTTCAGTTCCGAAGGTGGCCGTCCCAAAATGAAGACCAACTGCTCCATAGAAGATCTCCCCTGAAATGGCCCTTTCCAACTTTTGACTTCCTGCTTGCGTCTGGTGGGCGTTGTCGCAAATGAAACTAACCCAAGAAACAGGCTAGCCATCCATCCTTTGCAAACATTGAGTCGTTTCGTTGTCGTTCACGTGTGAGTACTTGAACTGCAAATCCGCCCCACAGATTCTGTAGTCCTCTTTGTTTGATGGTATCAGCCTTCAAAAGAAAAGGTTCCTTCTCGAGCCATCAGCTCCTTGTATCACAAGCAATCATGCAAACCAGGAAAAGCACGAGTACTAAGACTCACCACGAATACGTACAAGTAAGACACTCAGGCAGGTTTACTAACAAGTAACAAAGACAAGGTCCCCCTTTGAGATGGTCCTGCCAACGGACCTTTGCCTGGCCGCGCCCATACAAATCAATCACGGAATCAGCCCACATAGGACACCCCTCCAACCATCCGTGCTTTCACCATTAAGCAGCACATTGCCTCAGTCACGCCCCACCACTTTTTGGTCGATAGCCCTTATTGCTAAACGATCGGCAGCTATCCCGCACCGGCAGCTAACCACCCGTGCTTTACACCCGAATTCGAGCAGCATCTCTATATCAATGGTTAACCCGTACAGTTCGAATATGTCGTCCCGCACCCCACAAGGTACAGACCGTGCTTTCACCTCCCTAGGCAGCACTTTGCCTCATCCGTCCTACGTGCAGACAACGCCAGGCCCGAACCGCGAGAACTGACCGTGCTTACACCTCAAGGGCAGCACCTTGACTCATCAAGTCCCCCGTTTGGCCGACCACCCCGACCGTGGACGCACCCGTGCTTACACTGTGGGCAGCACCTTGCACAACAGTTGTCTTGATGAACCCCAAACCGTGGCCATTTCCGTGAGATCCGCATAGCTGACCGGCCAGTCGGCTCTGATACCACATGTAGCGCAGGCATCCCAAAGGGAGCCGGGAACCACGACTTAGCTTCCCAGCCTTCAACTCTTGCCATCCAAACCCACTTGACATACAAGCAGCCAACTCGCCAACAACGATCAGACTTAACCAACTTGAAGTTCCGAAAACCAACATTGAGATCCAACCTGGCGCCATGCCAGATCGGGGGTCCCGACGTGGGTGACTTCCCTCCAAGCAAGCCGCCCGACATACATCAAACTTAACCAACTCGAAGCTTCGTTACGAACGAGTAACATCCATTCCAAGCAAGCGGTCTGACTTACATCAGACTTAACCAACTGAAAGCTTCGTCACGAGCGCTGGAAGCCAACCTGGCGCCACGCCAGACTGGACAGCCATAAACAGGTAACATCCACCCAAGCAAGCCATCCAACTCAGCCGACAGGTTAGAGCCCGTTCCCCAAGAGCTTAACCCATTCACGTTCATGCAAGGAACACTCAGAACCACAAGTCGCGACAGATATGGAAACAACCAGTTCTTGGACCAAATGGTCCCGACAGCATACCGCTGGCGCCGCGGACCGAATGGTCCCGACGGCATACCGCTGGCGTCCCGGGATACGACCCTCAGCTATGTGCCAAGTTAAAAATTTTGAAAGCGGCCTTACAACTGGCGCTTTTACCGAACACTGAAACCCAGAAGGTAATCAGAGTCAGTTTGAGGAAAATCCCACTTTATTGATAAATCTGAGATGGTTACATTTCAAGTGTGTGACCGACCCTAGTCTCCGGGGCGCTAGCATGCCAAGGCGAGAGCCATGACAACATTCCAGCAAGGGAGGCTGAGACTTGGTTGGAGCTCGCCCTGAGTCGCAACCCGCACTCCCCTATAGTATTGGTGTGATTCGGCACCCCCCCTCATACCAAGCACTCTACCCAAGCTGGTAAAGCACGTTTTTCTCTCTCTAGGATTTTCTCTTTCTAGAAAGTCATTTTCTCTCTCTAGATTTTATTGATCCCCAGGCTTCCTTTAATCATGCCTAGATCGTGTGAGGTGATTGCACATCGATCTGAGCTCTCTGGACTTCGCTAGAACCGATCAAAGATTTTCAGCCATAGGAACTTGGCGCCGGTTGGATTCTGGTCACAGTGGCGCCGGAGCGGCGCCAGCGCCATTGGCGCCGGGAGCAGCAGGGGCGCTGCTGGCGCCGGGGACATAGCTGGCGCCGATGGCGCCGGAAGTAAAGCTTGTAAAGGTAGCTTTACAACAGTAAGGAACCAAGAAAGAAAACTTAGAAATGTGATACAACTTTCAAGGCAATAATGTAATGTATTAAGCTTGTGATTGTGATCCAGAAAAGACCAATTGTATTGAGAGCCAATCCAAGAAGGAAAAATGTAAGTTACAACATTCACCATTTCCAAGACAAAGTAATACCATCAAGCACATGACATCCAAGTAATTGTCTAGTAATGCAATGCAATGTCATAGAAAGTGACATACCTCAAATCCTTCACATCAACGTGCTATTGAATCATGAGTCAACATCCAACTACAAAATTCTCAATAGAGCCTCGCCTCAATTTTGCCCGAATCCAAGCTTGGATACCATGTGAAGGATTTCAGATCATTCAAGATCCAATCCACGTCCCTGATCTTTGGTTACAATAAGGAGCAAACCAACAATCCTGCCAATGTAGAAAAAACAGCATCTTCATACAAAATGAGATGCAAACTCTAAGAGATACTGATCAAATATGAACCAAAACATAAAATATGTTTGTTGTCCGTACAATTACAGTACCCTACTGTATTTCACACGTGTGGAACCGAAAATAGCAAAATATGAGCATTCTACACACAAGATTGCAAGATATCATCAAGATAGTGCACCAATAGATAGTAGAACCCAAAGAGGACCATATATAATGATGAAATGAGAGAGAGAAGAGAGAAGATGTGTTTCTCCACGTTCTAGATTCAATGTACCCAAAGTTCAAATTTGAATCTCTCTCAAACTCGACTACCAACTTTCCCACACTTTCAAAAAGTGTTTATTGAATGTAATTTAAACTAATATAACTTCAAAAAGTTTATCTCTAAGTCTAAAATGAGTTTTGGCCTCTTATTGACAATTTACCAAAATATGACTAAACTAGACTAAACTAGTTGAAATCTCTCACAGGCAGTTGATGATATGCATAAACATGGAGGTAACCAAAAATCCATTGGAAACCTTAACACGAGAGTTGTTTCAAATGCACACAAAAGTGTACATTTCAAGCACTTATTCAAAAAATCATATCTCATAAACTATGATGAATCACATCAAATCCTTTCACAACTGTGTTTTTCATATATAATTTACCGATTAAAGAATTTGAGACCTTCATTTTGAGCAACTTATGTGTAAGATATGATGTGTCAAACATGTGGGGGTACTGATGAAACTTCGATATTTTCATATATGGGACTACATTGTTGTGAATTTTACATTCAATTTTTAGCTTGTCTACTCTGAAAAAATCCTATATGATTATATATAGAAACATGCCTATAAAAAAAAATTGAATTTGGAGATCGATAGAAATAGATATGTGCATTCAAAGTTACCCTTTTAAGTGCTAATAAAAATCACCACAATTGGAAATATCGTATATAAGTGTATAATACCATGATTCTAACAATATTTTTTTGGTTTGTCTACTTTAAAAAGTATTATATGACCATAGAAACATGTCTATAAAAAAAATTCAAATTTAGAGTCTTATAGAGATATATACGTCCACCTAAAGTTATCCATGTGAAGTGCTGAAAAGTGCTAAAAATTGAAGATTTTTGGGGGCAAATTGCCATCAATTGAGTGAAAAAAAATTTAAGTCTTCCAATTCCACAATGAAGAGTCAAGTCTAGTTTCACATACAATTGAAAGATTGAAATTTCAATCATTTGATGACATGTTATGTCTTGTCAAATGTCCAAGGGTTTTATGCACATTTTTGTGCGCACGCGCACAAAAATGTGCTGAAAACAACTCTAGTGTTAATGCAATGTAAGGCCATCCTTGACCTCCTCTTAAATCTCAATCATTCTTGTAGATTTTGAGGCTCCTCCTCACTTTCCACGTGGAATAGTTGGATGAATTCAACCTTTGACTTGCTTCCTTTGTGACCTCCAAACAACTACTGATGCTGATTCCTTGCACTATTCTATTGCTGAGGGCCGAAGGAAGACAATGGTGGTTTAGTTAGGAAGTAGCACAACAGTTGGCTAGTGAGGTCTGAATCATGGATTTTTTGATTCAGAGATGGGCGCAGATCCTAGTTGGTGATGGTTGAGCTCGCTAAGCATGCAATCTTCCATTAACATGCCATTTTCTACCCTTCAAAGAGCAAATAGAAGGCGTGATGCAGCTATGAGTAGAAGCCTCTCTATCTCGTTTGTTGATGGTCACGCTATCACAATGATATAAAGAGAGCCGGCCCTAAGTTTTTTCTCTTTGGAAAAAATAGGGTTTTGATTTTTTCTAAAGGGGCCCATGGCCTTTTGTAAAAAAATTTAAAAATCTTACTTTTGGGCTTTTGGTATGCATGGGCAAGGTGTTCAAAGGAAATTTGGATACTTGATGAGTGGTCGGCAATCTGGTGAATTGGCTAACTATCTGCATCAGTGCTATTGCATGCCAGTTAATCAAGGCTTGAAAAGATTTTTGGACATTTGGTAGCTTTGAGTTGGATTGAAATCGGTATTCTAGTACAACTCCAGAAATTCAAGTCACTAACACCCAATTATAGAAATTTAGGTTTCTTGGTGTTTGATTGTCAAAATTTAGCCTTGGATTTTGTATTGTTTCTCGTAACAGGAGTTGAAGGAATTTGGATTTCCTATCTCTCGGGACAATATGCATGTTTTTGACTTTATCACTATAACATTTTTGCTAAGCCAATTTATTTTGGAGCTTTAGTACTATTGGACCTTTGGTTAAGCTGTAATTATCAGCTTTGGAAATGAATTTTTTCTAAGCCGATCTTGATGGAAAGAGAAGAATAGTATGGTTCTCATGCATATACCCAGTATAGGAATTCGATTTCTTGGTACGATGCTATTTAGACCTAGTAAATAAAGTTAAATCGTGTTTTTGAATTTTCTCCTTTTTGAATTGGTGGAACATCGATGAATTGGTTGTTGCGTTCTTGATGATTTTGATAAATAAGATTGAACAAATCAAAAGCTTTTGAAATACTTGTTAAAGTAATTCATTGGAATAAAACGGTAAATATTTGGAGGTAGTTCTTTATTCTTTGACAAAAAATTTGTGTGGAATATAGGAAAAAAAGTACTTGAATCCAAATTTTATGTATTTTTTATCTTAATTATAGACAACCTTAACGAAGTAAGTCTTAAGCCAGTTTAATGAAAAGGAAGAATAGTTCAATTTTATTGGAAAAATCGTAATAATGGGAATTAAAAAAAAACTGATTTCATTTCCAGTTAAATCCTATGGTGAATTATATTCAAAAGATCAAACTAGTAGTGTTTTTTCATATTATTAGATGATTTTTGGATATATCAGTTATTTAGCCCAGGTATAGGATAGAAATTAATTTGTTTCAAATTTTTTTCCATTGAACAAATGTAGGGTATTTTGGGATAGAAAGAAAACCATTGATCAAATGTGGGGTATTTTGGAAAATTTTGAGGTTTAATCTAGATCCCAAATTGTAATATTCTTGAGGTCTATGCAACGTCAAAAAACATGCCAACATGTAAAGATTTATGCCAATCATGAGACTTTAGTCCACTTAGCTTATTGTCCCATGTGATCACATGTGTCTTGTTGGAGTTCGAAGTGAGGATATTGCCTTCTTTACAAATGCCTCTACTCTCCTAGAGAAGATCCATGGAGCCTTAGGGAGGACAATTGAATTCTCAATCATTTGTGCCCATAAATCGGCCATCTTTTCTATTTCGTTCAAGTCATCTCGTGTGGTTTTTTTATCTTTGACAATGATGAAGTGCTTCCTACATTCTTCAATATGTGTATAGGGTCCAAAAGATGGTTCATCAACAATTACCCTCGATACGGAAGTTCATGGAATATTGATAACCTCTTCATATCAGGAGGAGGGCGCCTTGGATCTTGATTGAATCTCCAAATTTGAGGCCAATCACTTTTCTTAAAGATTAAGAAACAAACACACACGTTCAATTGAGATTATTGTTGGAATAGATCTAGAGAGAGTAAATGTCAAAAAAATTACAATCGGCCCAAATATGTAATGTACCTTCATGCGTGGGGACAATGACCAATAAGCCCATCACGTAGAGGGTGATCGGGTGGAAGGTATCGAGTGTGGCCCTCATACAAACCATCTTTCACAGATGTTGTGAGCGACATGCATGCAAAAACTCCCCTTTTATGCTTTCTATGGTTGGAAGTTCCAATAAATGGATGTTAAATCTGTTTTTTGTAATGGAGTGCTGGATAAATAGGTGTATTTAGTACAACCTCAAGGACTTGTTGAGCCAGGGAGAGAGCGTCTTGTTTGTAAGGCAAGCACCATGGGTGTGGTACTCTTGCATTGATGAACACTTCAAGTGAAGAGGAATGGTAAAGAGTAATGTTGATCCTAATCTTTAGATTCTAAGGCAAGATTCAGATATAGTATTCATTGTTTTGTATATCAATGATTCGATTATTATAGGAGGTAATGAGAGCTTGATAGATTAAATCAAATCAGACTCTTTCCAATGCTTTTGACATGAGCGATCTAGGATTGATGCACTAGTTTCTTGGCATTGAAGTATGGCAAAAGGAAGACGTTGTCTTTCTTACACAAAGCAAAATTGCACATGATTTGCTTTAGAAGTTCAATATGCAGGATTGTAAGTCTTTAAGCACACCGGTGGATGTCAACACAAAGCTTACTGCATATGATGAATCTGAGAAAGTGGATGCTTATTTGTACATGCAGCTGGTGGGTATTTTAATTTACTTCACACACACATGACCTGATATTTCTTATGTTGTTGGTGTTGTAAGTCAATTTATGCCAAGTACACTAGAAGTCTGGTAAATGTATTCTCATATACATTAGAGGGACATTAAATTTTGGTTTGAAGTATGATCAACCTGAAGCGCTAATGTAGGTAGGTTATACAAATGTCGATTGGGCATGTAATATTGATGATAGAGGAACTATCAGTGATCATACATTCAGTTATGGTACAACTACATTTCATGGAACAACAAAAAGCA
This sequence comes from Diphasiastrum complanatum, assembly GCA_029204225.1. Classification (NCBI taxonomy): domain Eukaryota; kingdom Viridiplantae; phylum Streptophyta; class Lycopodiopsida; order Lycopodiales; family Lycopodiaceae; genus Diphasiastrum; species Diphasiastrum complanatum. The sequence goes on along the minus strand of MU834926.1, from coordinate 14,795 downwards.
ACCTACATGTTATGTCCATGGCCAGTAAGTAGGATTCAATATACTCCTAGTTTTGGATACACGCTCATACTGGATGTGACCCAAAAGTAACTAATATCCTTGTGAGGCCCAAAACACACTAAATGGAGTTTAGACAAGGTTTGAGACAGTGTATGCATGTGTAGAGTTATCAATAGCAATTCTATGAATAGTTGGTCCATGCTTAGGACTCTATTCTAGGTGAATCTATGTATAGGGAACTTAGGGCTATACATGGCTATGTGTCCAGGTTGCTTTTGGCTCTATATATTGAGGCCAACTCGCCCTACTCCTCATTGTGATCATTGATTCATTGCCAGAGTTTCACTCTACATTCATGCTTCTTATTCCTTGGCTCGGGGGTGAAGCTTCTAGAGTTGATTGGTTGCTTCTACTTGGTTGGGTGGTTGCTCCATAGTGTGTTTTCCATTGTGTCTTGTCTTGTAAGCAGGATCTTAGGGAGCTTCTCTTACATTGGTATCAGAGCAAGGCTTACGAAGATTGGAGAACATGGAGAAGGGCTACCTTTCGTCGAAATTTTGGATTGGATCATTGAAATTCTCTTCCAAGGTGGATAGCAAGGGTGCAAGTGGGTGTACTATTCTGGTTTCAATTTGCATGTTGCTAAGATCCATTACTCTTGGGATTCTTTGTGGTTTTATGGAAAATTGTCCTTGAAGGCCAATTTGTGATGCTTTTTTGGAGCTTTTTCTTGTGTAGATCAAATCTTTGGTAGATCTGAATTTTCTAGCAAGTGTACTTTCATTTTAGGTCTCATTAATGATGAAATTAATGATGCATGCCAGTTCTTTCCAATGATTTATGATTCTAGGCTATGTTTTGGTCAAAATTGCTAGGTTTTTCATGCTTTTTGGCACAAAATAGATAGTAAGAACCAAAATCCAGTAGGATCATATCAATTAGATGGTTATAGTTCTGTAAATTGGTTTACATGTGTTAGAGAAAGAGTTGTATGTCATGAATTTCCACTTTTTTGTGATGAAAAAATCAGACAATAGCCAAAAATCATCAGTTTTGATTGTTTTTTCATAAAGTTGGATAGTAGGTGGCTGTAAAACACCATGTAGAGATTGTAGAGAGGTGGACCAAAGTCTTTTGAAGCTTTCCCTGAAGTTAGAGTCAAGAATTCCAGCAATTGAACTTGTAGGAAGTCAAAAAAGTTCAAAAAATGACTTTTTTTGGTGACTTTTGGGGGATGAAGTTTTGAAGTCTATATTAACTGATTCTATTTTTCTTTGCTTAAATGGATCGCATTCTGCAATTTCTAATCTCTACTCTTCATTTTGATTCCCTAAAAAACACACATGTCCTCTATGGAAAGCGCCTGTTTGTTTAATCACGTAATTTCTTAATCAGAGGAGATATCTAATCTTCGTGAGTGTTAATGTGTCCTTGCTTGGTGAGGATGGTACCCCTAGAGCAAAGTCGGTTTCTTTATTAGGCCAACTAATACCCATTTTACTTTCACGTTATCATTAAAAAAATAAAAAATAAAAAATCCACATCATCAATTTTTTTTAATAATGATGTTGCATTTTTCAAGTTGTCCTGTGAATTGATGGTCGGTGGCTTATGCACTATCTCCATCAAGTTTGAAGCTATTTTGACTTCTACAAATCAAGAAATCTTCGTTCTTAGCCTATACTGCATCTTAGGATCAGTATGAATGCTTCATGGAAGTCTAATTTATTTTTTAAGACTCTTGGTAGCATCAATTTTGGGCTAGGATGGGTGTTTGCACATTTTTGCATGATTTTGCCATGTGGAAATGCGCCCTACTACAGATTTTCAGACACTCTAATCTTGCACATGTGAAGCCTAGGTGGCAGGCTGATGTGGCAAGCATATTGTTCACTTGGTCTCCCTCTGTATTGAGCTTTACAGCACCCAATTTGGTGTCCTGTAGCCAAAGTTATGATCATTTGAAATTTTGTAGTTTTGTGAGTAAAATTGGCAAGATTTGAAATTGTTCTAATTGCATGCCAGTCATTTCTCTAATTTGTAGTATTGTGCTTGCATGGTTGCATTTTGATTCTCAGAGTGATTCTGACATGCATGATGGATTTACAATCGATTTGAGTGGTCATACGCATGTGCTCTGACAGTTGGGTCACAAATCAGTGATATTGGCTGACAAATTCCATAAAACTGAAGTTTACGTAAAAAATTCTGTAATGATGTTTGTGACTGATGTAGTGTGCTCTGCATGCCAGTTTGACATTGGGTTAGTAACATCAAGATCAGACAGTGTTTCGATTTTATCGATTTCGATTGCCTTTTGTACTAACAGTATTTTCGTCAGAATTTTTGAATTACGTAAAATAAAAGCACAATTTGAGTTTTCCGAAAAAAAATCAAAATTTCGGTAATTTTTTCGTTATCTATGGAATCAGTTTAGATTAGTGAATTGATTAAAATTAGTTTATCAGTCATAATTGGTCACACTATTTTCACTAACTCTAAATTATTTTCTAGTGATAGATAAGTAAAAATTGACAGAAGGAATCGCAATGAATTGCCGACAGATTTTACGGTTCTATCATTCTTTGAACTTTTGGAGTTGGGAACTCCTAGATTGAAAGTTAAAATTGGAATTTTTTTTCTTTTTTGTTGAATTTCAATTTGGTAAAAATTTGAAATCAGTTACTTGTTTGATAGTTTTCTAATCGATCTTCATCGCTAGAAATCAGTCAAGTGAATGTTTGTGCAAGATACTCGTTAAATTTGATTAAAATCATCAAACAATATGAAATAACCAAATTGAATGAGTGGTATAGCCTTTGAGAGGCTACAAGCTTCACAACTTTTTCCAGACTTTGAGATTGTCTTTGGAAGGCCGAGAGCAAGATCCTCGGTGCATAGCATCTCCATAGATTTGAAGTGGGGTGGCCCAACCTCTTATGCCAAAGCTCCACTTGACTGAGCTCCTCCTTCACCACGTTCACACTTCCAAGAAAAACATTAGCATCTAGCTTAAAAAGCCTTCCTTGCTTGAATCCCTTTACAATGCAAGTATTATTCATCATTACGAAGCAAACACCTTGCTTAAAATGGACATCTAAGCCATCATCCATCAATTGTCCTACACTTAACAAATTCTTAGTGAGTGTAGGAACATAGAGTACATTATCAAGATCTACTCTTTTAGAGGATCCAAGACTTAAGGGAATAGTTCCCACTCCATCTATTCTACATTCTTGATCACTTGCTGTTAGAATAGACTTTTTACAACCTACAAAAGGTACAAGAGTTGAGAAAAAATCCTTTTAGAATGTCATGTGGGAACTAGCCCCACTATCAATCCACCATGTGTCATTGGAGTAGCTCTTTGATGTTGATGTAGAAGCCATCAAGGATGAATCCACTTCATCCTCATCTTCCTCAAGAGTGAGGTTGCCTTGTTTGCTCTCTCCTTGTGCATTCTTCTTCTTGAAACACTCGGATGCAAAGTGCCCCTTCTTTCCACAAAAGAAGCACTTGAGTTTGGCTTTGTTCTTCTTTCCACCTTTGGAGCTTGATGGTTGATCATCATTCTTGGTCTCCCTGTGTTGGATCTTCTTCTTTGACTTTGCCTTTCCCTTGCTTGAGAAGTTGGCCTTCTCATCACCACCATGCAACTTCAAGGATCCAATCCTTTGCTTGACATGAAGGATCCTACTCTCCTCGGCCACAAGCACACTATGGAGCTTGTCAATGGAAGGTAGTGCATCTTGAATAGCAAAGCTTTGTACAAGATTGGAGAACTCATCTCCAAGACCATTCAAAATGATTTGAACAAGTTCATCATCATGAATACCCTCACGAATGATGGAAAGTTCTTTGTTGAGAGATTTTATTCTCAAGACATACTCTTGAGCACTCTCATCACTTCCTCTAATGCTTTGAAGAACTTTGTTTCTAATCATAAGCACTCTAGAGGTATTTTTGGATTCATAAATCCCTTTAAGGTAGTTCCATGCCTCCTTGTCCGAGGTACAAGATGCCACCTCCTTTAGAAGTTCATTACTAACATTCATTTTCAAGCAATGTAATGCTAGTCTAGCTCTCTTTTTGTACCTCACTAGATCTTGCCCTCCTTGAGGTTCTTCTTCGTCACCTAAGACAAGGTCAAACATATCTTGGAGCACAAGTAGTGACTCCATTCTTACTTTCCAAGTTGAATAATTATTAGAATTTAGCCTTTCACTAGCCTCAAGAAGATAGGCTCCAATTGAACCCATTCTATCTAGTAACAAGTACAACAAATGTACTATTCAAAGGCTCTCCCTTCTTCCATTCTCAGAATTTAGCTAAAACGCTACTCTCTTGAATCTCACTAGACCCAAGAAGCAAGATCTATAATGATCTTGAACTCAAAAAGATTTGGAAAAAAGTATTCTACACAATCTATTCACTTAGAAGCTTGGATTTGACTCTTGGAAGTGCCAATGCCTTCCAATGGTGTTCAGAATGGTTTTAGTTTCACTCTTGAACTAAATAACATAAGCCTCAAACTCTCTTTCAAGGATTTGTAGGTTTAATAAGCTTCTAACACCACTTACTCATCAAATCTATGAAGGAAACAATGGTTTTTCATAAGCACATCACTAGTTTCACTCTACACAACTTGTTTGAAGCTCAAATATTGAAAAAAACATAAAGTTTTGGTGAAAGTACAACTCCAACAGCCTCTCACACATGTGAGAAGTACATCTGAACTTTCCACACTAATCTGGACCTCAACATTACAAGAAAACTATCAGAAAAGGTCGCCCTCCTTCAAAATGAATCTAGCACCAATGCTTTCACCAAAATGAAGATTTTTGGATCATCAACTAAGCTCTTCGACTTGGCTCTAATACCATGTCAAAACTCGGAGTTTAAGGACTGAATTTGATCTACAAATGATCACAAGGAGTGATTGGTATCTTGGGATCTTGATCTATATCAAGACTAGCTTCCAAATCTAGCTTCTACTTGACAATCTTTGTGATTCCAAGCAAGAACAATAAATAATGATGATCCATGGCTTCACACGTGTGAAGTACAGCTATTGTACGGCCTGATAACAGAGAAATAGTTTAGTAAACATCTACTTAGCATTCATCCACAAAGAAAGTGCTTAAGAGAGTGAAAAAACAAAGATTGCTTGTCAAACCAGGATTTCTCATCATTTGCTCAATAATGGATCCATCATGGATCAAGTACAAAATCACAATAATCTCTCTCTAAGCTGCATCCAGCACATGTGGGATAGCTCATTGTACTCATCCATATCCACTTTGGATAAGATCTATCAAGTTTGCCACATCATCCATTGGTGGTTTGTGTTGACCTTCTAGATTCCTACAATCTAGGACCTAACTCCTATAATTTAGGAGGAGATGTCATATTAGACTCAAATGAAAGCTAATCAAAATGGATTTGAATATTACAAGTGTCATTTTACACGTGTGGATCCACATAGATGTCAAAATACATCAAAAACCATGTGAAAATTGCTTAATTCTAACACCATCCTCATCAAAGACCCTTAGACAATACATGCCCTCCACGATTCCCTCTCCAATATGAATGTGCCTGAAGCATGCCTCACCATTTTCAATCATTAATAGTACTCAATAGCACACATGATCTAATGTCTTGTTGCTTGTTGTTTGACCATAAATCCATTGATGATTGGTAAGGATAATATAAGTGCATCACAAAGCTTTGCACCATTGACTTCAATGCTTGGATTACCACAAGAATAAAAAACTTTCACTATCATCATGTGTATCTCATGCCCATGTTGTTCCTCAAAAAATTCTATTTTTGCAGGTGGCCCAATGTCAAAGAGACTGAAGAGATTTTTGGAGATATGACTCATGTTAAGAATGCATTGACTAGTGTTCAGTGTGAAAAATGCAAAAATAAGCTTGGTAAAGACCAAAAATCTTGTATATAGATAGACACACATGTGTGGATCCTGTTCCCACGTGTGAAAATAGTGTACTTGTCATGTACCATAATCATATAGGTTGTACATATGATTTAATTCAAGTTCTAGTGGCTAAAAAGGTCAAAAACTAGTTTTCTAGACATATGACACATGGCATCAATCTATTGATTGCAAAGGTTAGGTGTCATATCCCATGTGTAGAGGACAGCTCACATGTGCGGAATAAGCTGAAGTAGGCGAATTTTGACTTCTAGAAGATTTCCAAGTAGATCTCCATATAGAAGGAAAATGGACCAAAAGTGCTCAAAATAGAAGGTTTCATCCAAGTGTCAGTTTTGCATGATGAATCATCATATGACAAAGCACCTTCACACATGTGGGATCATAGGGATGATCAGTACCACGTTCTCCCACTTATTGTATATATAGAGCCACATTTGGCCATGATCAATGTGAGACACCAATCTTGGTTCTGGAAGCAATTTTGGGTGATTCTCTCCATTTGTCTACATTTGTTTTGATTGTTTTGAGGTTCTATCAATGTGTACTTTTTGCACAGGTATCAGAGCCAAGTACAAGAGTTTTTGTTGAAATCGATAGGATTAATCCAAATCAAAGCCAAAATTAGCAGTTTTTTGGAAACTATTTAAATTTTGTGTAGCGAGTTGGATTTGATAGCTATCCTCAAAATTTTTGGTCCAGATCTTGTTGTGGGCTGTAGGAACCCTTTTCACACGTGTGAAGTTGTACAGCTCTGGTTTTGACTAAGAAATTTCAAGAATTTGTAGAATTTGACTCACGTACCCAATTTGAGTGATTTTTAGTGCAAAATCAAGCATTTTGTATAGAGAATCTAATCCCTTGATTAGTTCTTGGATTAGATCAGCCAAGAAATTAAATTTGAAGCTTGAATTAGGTGCATTAATTTATTATCTCTGATTTTTTGAGTGCATGTTGAAGTTGAGAGAGATTTTGCTAAAAATCATAGATTAAGGAGTGATATGCAAGGTGAGAGGTTGAAATCCATTGTACCATCACTCTAGATTTGTTCAAGAGTGATAGGGTCAAGTTTAGAAGCATCAATTTGCTAGAAAACGTCTTTGGATCTGTCCTCCAAGTGAAACCTTTGAGAGTTTCTAGTGCATATAGAGCATCTATGCAAATCTTTTGTAGAATTTGACATAGATTGGCTTATGTTGAGAGTTCTAGAAAAGAGATTGAGATCCAAGTCACATTGTTCAACCCTACTCAATTTGTTTGAGTGATTGTAAGGTTTGAAAATAGTCATTAAGGTGTCTATGACAAACATGTAGAGAGAGATCCAATTTTGTAAGAGTTCCTTTCTTTGTAGAGGGCAAGATCACAATATCTTAGTGAGAAAAATCACAACTTTTGATTTTGAATTTCATTCCAAGTCTTAAAAAGTAGAGTAATTGGTGGAATCCAAGGAGTGATTGAATTCAATTTGTTGAGCAAAAATTGACATAGAATGTATGAAACTCAAATTAGTTCTATTCAACTTTCTTTGTGAGAGTGTGAGGGTCAATTTGAGATCCCATTGGATGTCTAGAATGAGGAGGAGTCCATATTTGAGTATTCATGCATGGTTGAGATCTTTGTGAATCTCTAGTTGTCTAAATTTTTAAGCTTTGTGAAAAATTGGTGGTATAGTTTGTTGTCAAATCAAATCAAATTCATTCTAAATCTCAAGTGTGAGATTATTTGGGTCAAGAGTGAGTCCAAAAGAAGTGATTAAGTTTGATTTTCATGTATTTGAAACAAAACCCATCTTTTGTTCAACAATCTCAAGTGTTGAGAGAACTAGTCAAGTGAAAAGGAAAATCTAGGTGTCGAATCTTTTTCATATCCATTTCAACTTTCAAAAGAAAGAGTCATTGGTATTTGATGAGTCCAATAGGAGATTGGATCTAATTTCTTTAGTGATTTGATTCAAAGATTGTGTGCTTTTGTCTTAGTGATCAAAGCAAAGTTTCCAAGTGACTAGTCATTAGTGTGAAGATTGATTCTTAGGTTTGTGAGCTATATCTTTTGTAGATCATTCTAGATTATTGAAGATGTTCAAATCTAGTCTCTTGAAAGTCACAAATTACATTTGTAGAATCATATCACAGGTTTTTATTCACATGGCATCAATAGGTGGCATCCTATTGAAGGAAAGAAAGGATCCTAAGTGCAACCTTTGTGGCAAGGGAGGATATATTTTCTCAAGATGCTACAAAAAGAAGACCAATCCATCCAAGGAGAACCAAAGCAAGGGGGCCGAGGTGAAGGATGGAGCTTCAAGTTCAAAATGCAAATACAAGAAGGACAAGTCCAAGGAAAGGTGTTTCCTTTGTGGAAAGGTGAATGAGGCTTGGAGTCTCACAAGGACTTGCAAGATTTGTCTTCAAGAATCCATCACAACATGTTGAATCTTTTGAAATTTTTCATTTGGAAGTGCATTGTTGGGTTCAAATTGCAAAGATAGATGTCACTTTCATGAAAGTAACTTGGATTTATTTTACGTCCTTGGAAAGTATTTTGCTTGTAACTTTGGACAAGTTCAAACTTATTGTTATTATCCAAGAGAAATCAATCAAGAATAAGGAGCAATCACAAAATGAAAATAGTTTCATTTATGCTCTCATGTCAACTTATGAAGAACCATTTTGCTTTGAAGAGATTTTTGTATCTCAAAGGTGGATTAAGGCAATACTAGTTGAGTGTGATGCCCTAAAAGATAGCAAAATATGTTTTCCTTGTAAGCTTACATTAGTTATGAAGTCAAGGAAATGGAAATATCTTCATAATGTAGGATCTTTTGGTGTCAATAAGATCATGAATGATGTGTTCATTCATAAAGATGAAAATTGTAAGTTTTCAATCTTAAAGGCAAGTTGTAAACTTCTTATGAGAATAAGTGAAGCATCCAAAGTGGACACTTATATCCATAAGCAAGTAGTTAGCCTTATTGAGATGGAAATGCCTTTTGATTCCAATATTATAAAAATCATGCCAAGTTGTGGTGATTTTTGGACTTATGTTTCTAGCATAAGTAATTTTAATAATCATAGGAAGTGCATATTATGTGGTCATAGTTGTTGTGATCATTATGAGACATGGAGGTCTCGGATTTCCATCAAGAAGGAGCATCATGAAGAGGATCTTAAGGAGTCATCTCAAGGTTCAAGTGTGCCAAGGATTGAGGAGGAAAGACCTTCTCAAGTTGTGATTCCAAAAAGAAACTCAAGAAACATGGTTGAACCCATGTGGCTCACATTTCAAGGGAAAGAGAAGCATATCTCATATGGTATACATCTCGTACTTACTTCTCTTATGTCATTTGATAAATCAATTTGCTTTAGTGAGATCATTGCATCTCCAAATTGGAGTAAAACCATACTAGTTGAGTATGAAGTCTCTCTTGAGAACATAGATGATGTTCTTAAAAGGTTGAAATTAATTTTAAATCAATTAGAAAGCAAATGATTATCTCATCAAATGTATGCTCTTGAGTCATGTAAGAGCAAAAGTGATTTGTTCACTCATAGTTTGAAAATTTGTATTGAGACAAATTGTAAACTCTTTATGAGAGTAAGTGAATCATCTTCTAAAGACACTTATCTCCATAATGAAGTATTTAGCCTCATTGAATCTGAGATTAGCATGGTAAACAAGCATGAAGATATGATGCAAACACTTTGTTATTATAGCATGCATAGTCTTGCCAATTTGGATAAGTCTAATTCTCTAGATCATGGTAACATGATGTTAGATCTTTGTGATCCTAATAAGTCAAGAAGAAATATTTATTTTCTCATGGAGGAGCATGCACATGAACAAGTAGCAAGCCTCAAAGTCAATCATCTACATGAAATTTGGAAGGAATCAATTTCGAAGATGCTAGCATGGTGCAAAGCTCTCAAGTTCATCAAAGATGTCAACATCAAAGAAGCACTATCATGGATATGGTGATTTCAGATCAACATCAAGCTCATTGGCTGATCTTCACACCTTTCGAACCAGCAAAGACCAATTTAGCCCATGGAGTCGAGTTCAAGATCATCATGTTTTCCATCAAGCTAGAGTTACCAAGCTAGATTTTTGAGGAGGAGTGTGAAAAATGCAAAAATAAGCTTGGTAGAGGCCAAAAATCTTGTATATAGATAAACACACATGTGTGGATCCTGTTCCCACGTGTGAAAATAGTGTACTTATCATGTACCATAATCATATAGGTTGTACATCTGATTTGATTCAAGTTCTAGTGGCTAAAAAGGCCAAAAACTAGTTTTCTAGACATATGACACATGGCGTCAATCTATTGATTGCATGAGCCACATCCTTTGGTTAGGTGTCATATCCCATGTGTAGAGGACAACTCACATGTGTGGAATAAGCTGAAGTAGGCTAATTTTGACTTCTAGAAGATTTCCAAGTAGATCTCCATATAGAAGGAAAATGGACCAAAAGTGCTCAAAATAGAAGGTTTTGTCCAAGTGTCAGTTTTGCATGATGAATCATCATATGACAAAGCACCTTCACACATGTGGGATCATAGGGATGATCAGTACCATGAGCTCCCACTTATTGTATATATAGAGCCACATTTGGCCATAATCAATGTGAGACACCAATCTTGGTTTTGGAAGCAATTTTGAGTGATTCTCTCCATTTGTCTACATTTGTTTTGATTGTTTTGAGGTTCTATCAATGTGTACTTGATTTTAAGGTTGGAGTCCGTACTCAAACAGGGTTTCACACGTGGGAAATTAGAAAGTACACCTACCTTCAATTAATGATTGTTCTTGTTAGGACTCTGTGTCTAGAATTGATCTAGATTGATCTTAATCTCAAGTAGATTGATAGATCAAGTAATCTGACAACCAATCCCTCTTGAGGATCAGATTAGGATCCACTCTTGGTCCTTTTTGTACTTTTTCCACATTTAGCAACCTCTATTCACCCGTGATTTGTCAATAGAGCAAATACATATCTTCGTTTTAGTTCCTCAGACAGGGACTAACATTCCTGAAGAATACATACTGCTCTGTCAAAGATTACAGAAGTCTGCATCAATGGAAAAGCATTATTCAAGAGTTTGAATAAGAGATTTGATCGATTGAATAAGTCAATTTAAAGACAAGTTATTAGTAACAAGTTTACGGTAGCGCAATAGTGTCTATAATGAACTAATTACCCTTGTCTAACCTGAGAGTTATTTTAGTAATGCAATACAGATTTTTAGTAGACTTGAAATGACTCACACAAAACAGTGCGTAGAATGGACATGAAAGAGAATTATTTCGGTATGAAAGATTGTAAGGGGATTGACACCCCTATGGAGCATGTTGTGAAAGCAACTAATGAAGGTGATGAAGCATCCTTTGAGGACATCACCCTCTTTAGGAAGCTTATAGGCTCTATAATCTATTTGACCATCACTAGACCTGACTTAAGTTTTTGTGTAAGCAAGTTGAGTCAAAGTATGCAAGCTCCTTTAGTTCATCATTGGAGAAGTGCCAAAAGAGTACTTAGATATGTTTCTAGTACTAGATTTTTTAGCATACTTTATGAAGGATCTAACTTGCACCCGAGAGCCTACTCGGATTCAGATTTTGCAGGTGACAAGATGGATAGGAAGTCCATTAGTGCATTTGCAACATTTCTTTGTGGAGGAGTAATATCTTAGTTTTCCAAAAAGCAAGATACAATCTCACTATCTTCTTGTGAAGCCGAGTACAAGGAATTGACTTCAACAACCAAATAGCTCCTATGGCTAAGAAGACTCTTGATGGAACTACATGTGCTAGAGGCCAAGGAGATCCCTTACATATTTTGTGACAATCAAGCTTCTCAACAAATTGCTTTAAATCCCATCTTCCATGCTAGAACAAAGCATATTGAGATAGCTCACCACTTTGTGAGGGAGAAGGTACAATCCAAGGAGGTGCAATTACATCATGTATCATCATCCGAATGCATAGCTGATATCTTAACCAAGCCATTGTCCAAAGATCCATTTTTTAAGTTAAGATATGCTCTTGGAATTGTAGATAGATGTACATTAGATTTGCCAAGTTAGAAGTGAGGAGGAGTCTTGAAATTGTCACTTCTCACTTGACATTGGTTATTGTAAATGTTGATCAAACATTAGAATAATGTTGATGATCTGATTTCACACGTGTGGAGCTTGTTCCCATGTGTGAAAGGATGTACTTTTCATACCTGTATATATCTAAATCGATTTTGTATCAATCTAGTTAGTGTGAACATGATATGACTAGCTTTTTAGTCAAGTTGACTAGTCACCTAGAAATTAGCTTTTTCTTGCATGTGCATGAGTAAATGCTCCCACATGGCAAGTGGATGTTCACACATGTGTATAGAGTACTAGAAGATAAGAGTTGACCATTTTCCTTAGATCCTATTTTGTAGGGAATATTTCTATATTCTAGGAGACTAGCTTTTTGGATTTTAGCCATATTCTAGAAGGTCAACTTTTGGATAAGGATCAAGGATGGATCAAATGGATAGATATGAGTGATGTGGCACTCTTCACACATGTGAAGATCTGCTGGACTATACCAGACTCATGGATGTACTTGATCCATAAAAGGATCATCATTTTGCTAAGAAGATTGATGAGACTTTTGCATTCTACACTTTTGTGAGATTTCTAGTCATTTGTCTTGTGAATGCTATCTAGGACTATTGTACTTGTTATTTCAGGTGTAGGCCGTACTGTGGACAGTATTCCACAAGTGTGAGGCCGCTCTCACAAATTTATGATGTGTTGATCCATTGCTCTTGCTTAAATCCATGTGTAGTGAATCTAGATCAAGATCTAATGTGTAGAACTTGATAGATCCATTGATTAAGCAACCAATAACTCTCTATGATTGTTAAGTACAATCATTATTGTCCTAAAAACTATAAAATTTATCAACCTAAACCTTCTCTAGAGTCTGTGTCAGTCCAATTACTATTATTTATAATCAGTGAGTTGGGCAAAGGTTTTCCAAAGATCAGTTGTCATTTTGTCATATTTTTGTCAAAAAAGCCTCTTTTTTTGCAAAAATACTAGTATTACTCTTGATTCTTTTCCAGTCGAGTTTTATGAGGATTCTAAATATAGGAAATCATCATTTGTGAGTTTGACGAGCATTATATCTATCCCTATCTTGAAAAAAAGTCAATTTTTACTCTCGTCAAGCTACAAAAATCCCAATTTTTATTAGAAAGAACCTTTGCTAGTTCTACCACATATTTATCTGTGTCAGATTTATTCACTTTACCAGATTTGTCAGAAAGCCAAATCAGTGATTTATTATTAAAAATAGTAGTGAAGAACCTCTATCGGGTCAACCCTCACCTAGATAACCTTCAGTTGTGCTAATTCTAGGTTTTGATTCACCAGATCTAGCCTCTGCTGCAAGACCCAAACCATCACCGGTTATTGCTCCAGTGAATTTGATTACAATAAAGAAAAGACTAGTAGCTCAATCTGAACCAACTGTACCTTTGATGGTTGTTACCAGAGCTCAGACATAGAAAGAGGTTCTAGTTGACCCAGTACCTGTTTAATCTGCACCAACTACAGATATACCTACCGCATCAGGTGTGTATCCGAATCTCAAAGCAGAAAAGAAAAGATATCAATATATGAGAAATGGATTAAACAGTTGCAAGAAGAAGAAGCCGAAGAAGCCGCTAAAGCAGCAGCCGAAGTCCATTTCCTTCTATGCCACAACCAAATCCAAGAACAAATGTTAATACACAATTGCACCATCATGAAAAACCCTTCAAGATGATAGGACCAGAAGCGTCACAAACAGAAATTGTTATGTCCATGTCTAGTACAAGGGAATCAGAATAATTCTTGATGTGGATCACTCCAGTTGTATGTGGTTATTAGTTATGCTACGTCATTCTGGACATGACCGTATTAAGTAATTAATAATCATATGAGGGCCTAGACCTATAATTGGACATAGGAGCACTTGCATGGTGAATGACGGCTTTAATGCAAGAATAGGAGGTCAATAGCTTCATATAGGTTGCATGGGAATCCTAAGGGAAATATTCTCTCCTTTTGGAGATAATACATTTCATGGAAACTCGCCCATCTCCCTATTGGAATTTCAGATTCTTAAGCCAGATTTCCTCTCCTCTATTGTATTCATTCGCTGTGGCTTGGGGGTGGATTGGTTAGGGTACTAACTGTGAAAAATGCAAAAATAAGCTTGGTAGAGGCCAAAAAACTTGTATATAGATAAAAACACATGTGTCGAGCCTGTTCCCACGTGTGAAAATAGTGTACTTGTCATGTACCATAATCATATAGGTTGTACATATGATTTAATTCAAGTTCTAGTGGCTAAAAAGGTCAAAAACTAGTTTTCTAGACATATGACACATGGCATCAATCTATTGATTGCATGAGCCACATCCTTTGGTTAGGTGTCATATCACATGTGTAAAGGACAGATCACATGTGTGGAATAAGCTAAAGTAGGCAAATTTTGACTTCTAGAATATTTCCAAGTAGATCTCCATATAAAAGGAAAATGGACCAAAAGTGCTCAAAATAGAAGGTTTTGTCCAAGTGTCAGTTTTGTATGATGAATCATCATATGACAAAGCACCTTCACACATGTGGGATCATAGGGATGATCAGTACCACAAGCTCCCACTTATTGTATATACAGAGCCACATTTGGCCATAATCAATGTGAGACACCAATCTTGGTTTTGGAAGCAATTTTGAGTGATTCTCTCCATTTGTCTACATTTGTTTTGATTGTTTTGAGGTTCTATCAATGTGTACTTGATT
>MU834925.1:0-43117 GCA_029204225.1 Diphasiastrum complanatum | reverse complement strand
TCTCTCTCTCTCTCTTCTCTCTCTCTCTCTCTCTCTCTCTCTCTCTCTCTCTCTCTCTCTCTCTCTCTCTCTCTCTCTCTCTCTCTCTCTCATTCATGCTTATACATGGTTTTCTGGATTCTACTATCCATTGGTGCACTATACTTGTGATATCTTGCAATTCTATGTGTATGGATGTTCATTAAATGTTATTTTTAGATCCACATTTGTGAAATTACAATAAATTTACTGTTTTGTAATGGACATCAAAATTAGTTTATGTTTTGATTGATTTTGATCAAGATCTATTAGAGTTTGCATCTCATTCATAGTATAGATGTTGGTTTCTCTACATTGGCAAGATTGGTGAGTTGCTTGTCTTTCTAACCAAAGATCAAAGGGATATTTGGATCTTAATGATCTTAAATTCTTGACATGGTATCAGAGCTTGTGTTTCAGGTTATGAAGGAAGCATTCACAATCTATCAATGATTTGGAGAAGATATCGACGCTAGAAATATGATGACATTTGTTTGGGACTTTGACCTAAAAAAGAGTAAACCTTTTTGGTATTTGGTATATTTAATAGAGAAGAAATTAGAAGCCTTCAACTGCTTCAAGATCTTCAAGGAGCATGCAGAGAAGGAGACTGGAAGGACGAGCAAGGCCTCAGGTCGTCAGACAATGCTGGAGAATATATCTCTATCGAGTTTAAGGAGTACTGCCAAAGCCAAAGCATTGAGCGCAATTCATCACTGCTTACAGTCCTCAGTCTAATGGCTTAGCCCGAGAGGATGAACCGAACCCTAGTTGAATCTACAATGTATCCTATCGCATGCATCGTTGCCCAAGGGATTCTGGCTGAAGTTTTCTCCACTGCAGCTTACATCCAAAACAGATGTTCGACCAAGGGCCCTCTCAGGCAAAGACACCCACAAGGTGTGGACAAGCTCTAAGCCTTCTTTGAAGAACCTAAGAGTGTTTGGGTGCATTGCCTATGCGCAGATCCCAAAAGACACGAGGAAGAAATAGGACTTCCAAGGTCTCAAGACCATCCGGATCGGATATACTTCATCTAAAAATACTTATAAGCTGTAACGATCCTGATACCCAGCAAATCTTGTATAACCGGGATACTTTTTTATTGAGGATCAGTTCGTCGACCTCAAGACAAGGATATTGCTTCAGAAGAACCTTCTTACATGTCGTTGACACGACAGTCCGAGCTTCTGGCTCAGCATGTCTATTGTCGACTCACTTCGAGACAGCAAATCAGACGAAGATGTTGCTGCTACCCAGCAACAAGTAAATGAGACGAAGAGTCAGATTTCTGCAAACTATGAGATCACAGATCTAGGAGAAACGACGAAATGTCTGGGGTTGCAAATCAAAAGAGACCGAATAAGAGGATTCATGCATCTGAGTCAGTCAGAATACGCCAAAAAGGTGCTGAAGCAGTACAGAATGAATGACTACAAAGAAAAAGCTACACCAATAATAGTTGAAGCCAGATTATCAAAGCAAGACTATCCAAGTACATATGAGAAGAGACAGAAGATGGAGCAAATACCAAATTAAAACTTGAGCGATAGTCTGATGTACCTTACAATTTGTACCAGACCCGACTTGGCATTCTCTATCTACTCACTCAGTCAGTTCTCTTCCAATCTTGGCATGGCACATTGGCTGATGGCAAAAAGAATATTGCAATATCTAAAAGGCATCCAGATTTTGGGATTGACCTACAAAACAAAAGATGAATTCATGTTGCAACACTATAGTGATGCAAGCAGGGCTAGCTGTAAAGACGACAAGTCCATGACATGATGATGTTATATAGCACGTGGAGCAGCGATCAGCTGGACATGCAAGAAACAAACACTCGTATCTCAATCCTCATGCGAAGCTGAATATGTGACAGTATCGAAGGTGGCTAATGAGATAATGTGGTTATAAATGATGTTGGAGGCAATTGGCATACAACATGAAGAACCTTTTATCATGAAAATGGATTCTCAGAGTGCCATTTACTTGGCCCATGATCTAGTGTTTCACTCAAAGACCAAACTCATACATCTGTAGTACCTCTGATCTCGAAAGGAGAGTTGAGTATTGAATACATAAAATCAGAAGACATGATCGCAGATTTGCTGACAAAGCCGCTGGACATGACACTATTTACAAAGCACATAAAATGAATGGAAATTGGATAAGCAGAACGGTTGCATCGTTCAAGAGGGAGTGTTGAAAATGGTGAACTCATGCAACCATTCTCTGGCATTCCCCAAAGTGGCCGAAGTCAAAGTCACTGAAGTCATCGACATCCAAGTGGCCACATGCATTGTTAACCGAAGACGAAGTACTCGAGGCATCCAAAGTTGAAGTGCTCAAAGTGCTTGACATCGAAATGTCCGACAAGTCCAAAGTTGAAGTCACCGAAGTCGAAGTACCTGAGGCATTGAAGATGGAACTCGTGCAAAATCAAAAGTCGGACAAGTCAAGTTAGCCGAATGCAGCTCGACAAGTGTGAAGGCATTGTACTATCACACTCCTCAACCGCCAAAGCAACGTTACCAGAGGGACGACTAACCAATAGATTAGCATAAACCACTCTTGTAATGTTTTGTTAATCTATCTTGTAATCTCACATCGTGGGACATAAGTATAGGTTAGAATTCAGAATAGAAAAGAAGAAGGCAATGCTAGAACGCATAATCTGCAAGTAGTAGAACATAACTTTGTGAAGAAGAGCATCAGGCCGCCAATGAGTGAGACACTTATTGCGTCTTCAGTGAATGACAACATAATGCTAGGTCTTTCATCGACTTTGAACGCGGAAGAAATGTGGGAAGAATTGCAAACCAAGAATGAGACTCGATCACAAAATCAAATCGTATTCTTGGGGAACCTACAATGGGGCGACAAAGATCTGACCACTTTTGTGCGAAAGATAAAGGACTTGTTTATTTTTTTGCAGAATTCCGGCACCAAAAATGCAATTTCAAAGGAAAAATAGCTTAGCTATTTTCTTCAAGCCCTACCTAGGTCATTCCACACAACTCAAACTTTACTGGCAAAAGATTCATCTATGACACTTCAAAATTCGATAGATGGAGTCAAAGAGGAAGTAGAAGCTCGCGAACACTTTTAAAATAATGGTGACTCAGAAAAAACTCTATTTACTGAAAAGAATAAATCTTCGAAGAAGTTTGTCTAAAAGGGAGTCGTCTAAGAAGAATGGAAATCGTTCAAAGGAATCCAAGACAAATGATTGACAATCAGAAAAAAAAAAACACAAAAAGATTCTAGTGATAGGAAGATTTACAACAGATGCAAAAGACCAGGTCATACAGAAGACAAGTGTTGGTTGAATCCAAAGATTGATTGTATTCATTGTCATAAACGGGGTCATGCAACAATAGACTGTTATCAAAATCCTAGGAACAAGAAGGAGCAAAATCGAAGCGAACCTTCAGATTCAAATTTTGTCGAAGACAAAGCAGAATGCTCTAGAGCAGTAGAAGAGAGGACAACAAGAAACTCAACAGCATATGTTTGATCTATGTTGTTCATCGAATTCGAAAATTCAAGAAGTAGTACTTGTTTCGAGAGCCACCTCACATTTTTTTTCTCGAAACAAATTTTATCTGACTATAAGAAGACGAATTCTTCGAGATTCATTATACTTGGAGATGATACTAAGCATGAAGTTGATGGAACTGGTGTATTGTGGTTAGACACAAATCAGGGTGACAAGAAACTAGAGGAAGTTCTCTATGTTCCTACTCTTGATAAAGATCTTCTATCTGTAGCAAAGATAGTCGACACAAGAATGTCAGTAACCTTCACAAGGGACTCTTGTAAATTGTTCGATGACGATTATGAGAACCTAGTTACTAAAGGTAACATAGATGGTAATTTTTATCACTTGAGCAATCGAACTCGAGTCGAGCAAGCAAATCAAACTCAAGAGTCCACATATATTCTGTGGCACAAGAGGTTATGTCACATGAGACTTGTACCAAGCCAACAAGAGTCAGATAATTGAAGGAGTCAAAATCAAGAGTCGAGATATTCGAACTACCTACGAATCTTGTCTTAAAGGCAAAATGACTCGAACACCTTTTAGTAAAGATGTTTATAAAGCAACCAAGGTACTGGAAATTGTATATTCGGATATTTATGGACCATTCAGAGTATTGTCTTTAGGTGATGCAAAATACTTCATAACGTTTATTAATGACTTCAACAAGTACGCTATAGTATACTTTATTCGTACAAAATTAGAAGCTTTTGAGAAATTCGTTGAGTATACGAATTGGGCTAAGAAGCATACAGAAGCAACAAGTTGAAGCAAATTTGCACAGATCATGAAGGTGACTACATTTTCAATGAATTCAAAACATTCTAAACTGATCAAGGTATTATGCATATGAAGACTGCATCATATACACCTCAGGACAATGGAATTTTTGAACGAAGAAATCGTACACTAATGAAAGCTGCCAGGTGTATGATGACAGTAGCTTACTGTTTTTGTACAACAGAAACATTAGTTTATGTTTTGATTGATGTTTGATCAAGATGTATTAGAATTTGCATCTCATTCATAATGTAGATGTTGGTTTTTCTACATTGGCAAGATTGGTGATTTGCTTGTCTATCTAACCAAAGATCAAAAGGACATTTTGGGTCTTAATGATCTGAAATTATTCACAAAGATGGTGAGCATTTGAGTCGTTATTGCACTTGCTACACTTTTTGGATGGGATCTACGACAATTGGATATTACAAATGCATTCTTAAATGGAGATCTTGAAGAGGAAGTGTTCATGGAGCAACACAAAGGTTACATCTCTCATGGCAAGCCAAAAGATGTTTGTTATTTGCAAAAGATTTTGTATGGGCTTAAGCAAGCACCAAATGCAAAAAAGCTGACAAATAGTTTACTTCTTTGAATTATTTGAAAAGAAATCACTGTCAAAAAATTGTCGTATTTCTTAAGAGTTTGCAAGAAATGTGAACTGTGCGACAAATCAGTTCATTTATGTAGACTATTGCGAAGACGATGTATTTCTGCATAGTGACTTGTTGAAGTTGTTGAAGATGGCCAGATCTTCAATGTTCTTCAAATAACTTGACATTCAAATGTAAATCAAAACATGAATGATTACCCTTTAATCCAGTGAAGAAGATTAAGTCGGAAGGTCAATGTAGTGATCCTTCAGGTAATTCAACTGTCATTTCTGTGTAAAACTTGTAGGTGTCAAGACTGTTGCAGAAACTCGTGTATTTTACCAGGTGTTGTTCTGCACACTAAATGAGTGTAGTTTTGTTGGTGCTGCAGTATGTGTTAAAAAACACGACTAAATATACATAATAGCAAAACAAAAAACTATAATTTTTGTAGATGTCAGATGAGCAGACATAAAACCAAAATAGGTTGCATTTGCTCTTAGATCAATGATCATAAATCTGCAGGAAGAATCTTGAAACAGAAATAGTATCACCAAGGAGAAAACTGTGAGCTTAATTTTCAACATGACTAACGATAGGCCCTTGGAGGTCAGGGAATCTAAAATCTCCTATGTACATAATTTAAAAAATATATAAAGACCACACTCAAGCAATAGTAATATCTTTCATTGTTCTTGTTGATCCTGCTATATGCCTCACATTAACAGACTTTAATGTTAAATTAACTGATTCATATATTTTTTTTGTTTGGACGAGATCCACAATCTGTAGGCTTGAAAAGAGGTGTCTCTAGAATATTCTCACATATTGTCTTTTAGGCAAGTTAGTCCCATTGTTTTTGTTGGTTTGAGTGTTGAGGAGGCCAAGCTCCTTGTTTGGGACCACAACATTAAACAAGATTACAGATTGAAAATGAACTACTCAAGTAGATTCAAATCCTATAAGGGCTGCTAGTCCTTACTCAAATGATTTGGTCAAAAATTTTAAAAATATCTTGCATCACTTAGTCTAAATTTTAAATTTTTGCAAAATGTAGCATTTTACAAATCAATTTTTTTCTTCCATTTGAAGTTTCAGAATTTATGAGAATTTTAAAAAATCTTGAAATTATAAAAGAAAAATGGGTCTTCCGCCACTTCTTGTTTCAAAAGATTTTGCATTAATTACCAAGTTTTGACTTTTTCTCTATTGCTTGCTCTCTCTCTTCACTTAGCACCAAATAGCCCTACAAAACTAGTCCAACATGTCTCTTTTCATGGAGAGAGTCAAACATCAGTCATTTTTTAAAAATAAAGTGCTACATTTTTTATGATTGTGAAAATATATAAATCTAAAATTGTTCTTTTTGGCATTGAATCTACCCTATTTGGTGATCGTATTTTTTTTGTTAAGCATCTAGCTCTTGTTTGACACTCTTGTTGGACCAGTCTCTCTTGAACTATATAGAAAGAATAAACTTTCATGGTCTTTAGAAATTAGATCTCTTCTCTTTAAGAGATCATTTTTTTTAAGTCTACATACAAAATATTTTAGATTTACTTTCACTAGGTTAGACTTTGATGACTTTCCTACATGGTGTTCTACTTTATGGTAAAAAGATTTCTTTGCATTATGCACTTTTTTTTAAATATTTAAGTTTGGATTTATAGACTACATCAACATAGGTTTACCACCATGTGTGAGGGTCAAAATCACCTCTTTCTCTTCAATTTCGTCTACTCCAATGTAAAAGTTGTGACATATTTCAGTTTCTAGTTCAAAAAGCATATTTTGTACATTATGCATTGTTCAATATTGAGGTAGTCTAGATAGCCTTTATACATTCTTAGTTTTATAAATATTTATTCAAATTTTAGCATAGAATTTTGTTTCATTAACTAGATGGATTGGCACTCGTATGCAATACATGTAAATACATTTGTAGCATTTCAACTTTTTAAAGGAGGAAGATCGAACCTAGATCCAATGTGATTGAAAGAATAGATTGATTCCAACCACTCAATGAAATACAAATCAATTATCAAATACAAATCCTTATTACCCCCAACCCCCCCCCCCCCCCCGCCCCCTCTCCCAAGTTGTTTGTTCACCAGAAAAAACTAGGCTTTCATCATAACTCTCTCTCTCTCTCTCTCTCTCTCTCTCTCTCTCTCTCTCTCTCTCTCTCTCTCTCTCTCTCTCTCTCTCTCTCTCTCTCTCTCTCTCTCTCTCTCTCTCTCTCTCTCTCTCTCTCTCTCTCTCTCTCTCTCTCTCTCTCTCTCTCTCTCTCTCTCTCTCACAGACATGCCCCCACCCCCCCCTCCCTCTCCATTATTAAGGTTCAAAGTGACACTCTTTTCATAGGAATATATTTTTCTAAAACATGATTTTTTTCCTTTTGAGTATGTAGAATATATAGTCCCAATCTAAGCATTATTGTCAAGATTCTTTGAAACTAATATTTTGTTAGATTTAGATCACAAAATCTAGAGAAAGTGTGTATGCTAAACTAAGATTTGTACCTAACAATATCATTTTAGGGCTTTAGCAAATAAAAAAAAAGTGAGCATGTTTCAAGCTATAACATTTATTTATCAACATGTAGCTCAATCTATGAATAGCATGACAGTTGTTCCATGTTATAAGTGTTTGAGCATCTTTTGAAAAGTTTCATTGACATTTACGTACATAAGTTGTACATCATGTTCCTATAGTACACATTTTAATCAAGAAAACGTAATGTTTATTCATAAATGTGATTGCGTGTATCATCATCACTTGATTTAAGTATCCTAGCGTATTATTTTAAGCTTCTTGTATTTGAAATAATATATTTTGAGCAAAGTCAGAGTATTTTCAACATTTTTATTTTCATTTGTTGCACTCATTTTCTACTTGTTTTCTTTTTGTAATATTTAACAAATAAAAGGTATAATTGCCCCAATTATTTTCTTGATAATCAAATTGATATAACTCATAAATCCTCATTTAATTTTCACTTAGTTTACAAAGAAATGATATAGTCATACTCAAATAGTTGTATACGTGCTAAAGCTCTATTGATTTGACATCTCCTATACAAGTGCACATATCAACCAGACATTTTTCATGGCATTTTATGAGATTACTAGACTAGTATGCAAATATTTACATTATGGTTTGTGATATTATGGTTACTTGAATATGGAATTCGATTAATGAAAATAATGTTTTAGTACCATGCAAGAAACTTATGAAAAAAGTGCCATATGTACAAGATAAGGCCATGCTTATATGGTGTTGTACAATAGTAAAATAGCCTTTGGTATGATTCTACTTTAGACTTTGGAGTGTTGAGCTTTATTTATTTGTTATAAGAATTTTAGACAAAATGCTCGAAGATGCATTAGATAAGTTGTCTTATACTACGTTAAAAAGTGTGCAACTTTTGAATTCACGTAGGCATAGGAGACAATTAATCATTCTATATCACAATGAATTTGTACTTTATACTTTAAACAAGATTACACATTCATGTAAGAATTGTCAATTTAGGATACCTTTCTAGTTATCTTTATATTTTCTATTAGCTCAAGTTTATGATGTCACAATCATTTAGACTACGTTACTTGTATAAGAAAAATGAGTTTTATTGTTTTCATCCATTTCTTTCTTTGATATTGTGGCATCTTTCGCTTCTAAAAATTACACTTTATTATTAGTTTTACTCCATGATAAAAATATCATGTAATGTTTACAATCCAAAATGTATTGGTATTTCTATATGAATGATTGATTTTGCTTGGTAATTCAATGGTTAACATGGATCTATCTGATCATGAAAGACATGGTGATTTTTATATTTAATATATACAAAACTAAAAGAATTCGTACAAAAATCTATTACAAAATAAGAAAATAATAAAAGAAGCCTTGCAAGAGGCACATGAACTCTTTTATTCAAAGCTTTTTGAAGACACAAAATAATGAAGTCTTGGGCCTCAATTTTGAGGTGCTATATCAACAATTTATTGCTTCAAAATGAGGTTCAAGAGCAAAGAAATTATAAGAGAGCCTACAAGCTCCTCATATAGGACAATGAATATGCCAAATATTCATCACTTATATCATGGGTGGAAAAGGTTTTTTTTTTTCTATTTGAATTATGAGCTAGAAGATAAAATTTGAAAGTATAGAATCTTACCAACAAAAAAGCACTAGAATTTGGTGGATAAAATATTAAAAACTCATGTACTTCAATTTTGATAGCTTCTAGTTGAAAAAGAAAACCGCTAACCAAAATGAAAGTGGGCATGTATTTTTTAAGTACAAAATGAAAGTGGGCATGTATTTTTTAAGTACAAAATGTTCATTGTGATTTATTTTTAATCCTAGTATAAAAATAAAGATATTTAAAAATAACTAAATCTGTGCATTCTCTTATAGTGAAAAGGCCTATTAATCAATATATATCAATTTTTTCTTGTGGGCCCACTCAAGATCATCTTCAAACTTGATTTACTAGCCTATTATGCTAGAACCGATTGGGTAGCAACCAAAGAGCTTCTATATGTGGAGCCACATGTTGAAGTCATAGAATACAGTACATGAGATATAAATTTTTCATCACATTGTTGATTGATAAACATGAATAATTTTTATTTTGCACATATGGTATATTTATTACACGAACTTTAGAATCTCCATATCAACTCGTGTTTTTTTCATCGTGATTTTGCTTATAGACAGTATAGATAAATATTTATTAAAATCAATTAATATAGAATAATAAACTATCACACATCATATAACCCTGATTAAAATCTGAAAGGTAATTAACTCAAGGTATTAATAAATTTAGACAATTTTAAGATTCAAAATTTGAGATTGAAATTTCAATGTCACAAAAATATATTCTTTCTAGACAAGAATATTAAAATGTTTGACAAAATAGAATAGAAAATGTCAACTTAGAATAATTTAAACATTTGAGATTTTAAAGAGAAATTTGACAAAAAAAATATTTAGTCAAGACAAAATTATTTTTTGAGTTTAACAAACGTGGCAAAAAGATAAATTCTCTCACAGTAAATGTAAACTTTGAGTAAATAGAATATTCTAAATTTGAAAAAAAAAATTAAAAAAAGATGTTGTAAAATGCATAATCGTTTGCTTTGAGTTTGTTTCTCATTATAATTTCTAAGAAAAAATACTCTTTTTAAATATTGCAATTGATGTATCTCGATTAAGACTTCCCCTCTTCCTTCTTCCAGATGTGTAATAACAATCATTTGCTCATCAATACGGTCATTGGTATTTTGAATTTTTTCTATTGTATTGATGCCATAACTTGGTATTTCAAATTCAATTGGTAACATTGGTTGCATCCCATATACAAGATAGTATGGAGTCTATTTTGTAGTAATCTTTTTTGGATCTAAATCTACACATAGTACAACATTTTTGCAAATCTTGCATGTCCTATCTACAAGCTAACAATTAATCCACATTAGACAAAGGAAGTCTTCCAAGCTTTCCTTCCAACTGGTGTATGGCCAAATTGCAATAATGCCAGTGAAATTTCTCATCCCATCTTGAATTCTTGTAATCTCAAGAATGTTGTGTATATATACATCCAGTTTGCATTCACCAATGGGTGTAGCAGGGCGAAAGATTGAGCATCAAAAGTTACGCCATTTAGGTTGTAACCACTTGTGTTGTTCATGCTCCATATTGAGCAAATGCTCTTATGTTAAGTATTCAGTTTATAATATCAACAACACCTTCTATTATTTGTGTCTAATCTCAATATGTGCGTGTTGTGATTGATTACACTTTCTCAATTGGTTTTCTCAGCTCGTTCACTCAGTCTAATCGAATCACGGACGTCTTCGACTCCTAAAAATTCAATCGGACGACGACAGTCTCTAACGCTTGAGGAATGAACGTTGTCCTTCTACACTACCACATTTAATTTTGAATTAAACTTCACTTTCAAACTGATCAATAGCAATTGCACATACAATTTATCCTCTTCGATGAACTATACTCAAATCAGAAAATTCATTTGAGTATAAAATTATTTCAGCTATCCTTAACACATGAGCTGTAATCATCTTTGACATTTTCTATTTCTTCCTCCTCATTGAGATCATTCTTGCTGATAGCTAGTAGCAGCCCACATCGGGGGAGTCGTTCCGCATTCTCTCTTCCTCCCCCAACAGATATCACAAGATGCATTGATGGAAGAAAGATATGACACGACAATACTCAGTGTACTAAATTCGATTCATTCAAAAAGGTGTACATGTCTGAATGCAGTCAGATGCACGACCTCTTTGATACATTACTCTGGAAGTGAGAGAGAGAGAGAGAGAGAGAGAGAGAGAGAGAGAGAGAGAGAGAGAGAGAGAGAGAGAGAGAGAGAGAGAGAGAGAGAGAGAGAGAGAGAGAGAGAGAGAGAGAGAGAGAGAGAGAGAGAGAGAGAGAGAGAGAGCAAATCGTTGATTGATTGATCGATTGATTCATTTGTGCATTGTGTCCCATCCATTGTCTCTAAAGTCACTGCCCCTTGTGACAGAATGTTTGTGATGTGATAAGGGCCTTCATTAGTGAATTTGAGTTTGCCTTTGATCCCTTTGGTCTCATACATGAGTATCAAATCCTCTTTTTTAAGATTTTTTTTGTGAAGATGATGATCATGCTAAACCTTGTGGTGTGCTTTTCTTGTAGCAAGAGCATGGACTACTAACAAGTGTGTTTTGCACAATTTGTGTAGTGTTTCATGACGAAAGTGGAGCAATCTTGTATCATCTGACCGTTGCATGGTGGCAATGTAATTACAAGGCTAGTTTAGTCTAACCAGATATTGGTCGTGAATGTACTTTATAGATATTTGATGTACAATGACATATGTACAATGTGTATATCAGTCAAACGAGATGGATGACTCGATAAAGTTGAAGTAGTCGAATAAGTCAATCGTCGAAGCAGTTGGATGACTCGTTCGTCGAAGTAGTCGGATGAGTCGGACACTTTGAATACTTCAAGTGATCGTCAAAGTAGTCAAGTGACTTGGCAAAACAAAAAACTAGAATTCTTGCAGGTATCGGATGAGCAGACGGAAAACCTAAAGAGGTTGCATCTGACCCTAGATCAATGACTAATTCAAGGATCAAGAATGTGCAACAAAAAAATATTGAATTACCAAGGAAAAAATTGTTAGCTTAATCTCCAATAGTCTCCCTTAAGGTCACAGTTGGTGCCCCGAGTGTGTTCGTCAGGTTTAGCATGTTGAAAAATTTTGATGCTTGACCTTGGGAAGAGCCTTGGTGAATATGTCTGCGACCATTTCAAATATGGAATAGTATTCGAGGACTACTTGTCATGAGAAAACCTTTTTCCGAATGAAGTGGTATTGGATTTCAATGTGCTTTGACTTGCCATGAAATCTAGGATTCAGTGACAATGAAATATAGCTCATGTTGTCACGTAGAATGGTAGTAGATTGAAATTGAGTGTGATGTAAATTGTGAAGTAGTAATCTGATCCAAATAACTTCTTTTAAAGCTTGACATGTTGCAATATACTCTACATCGGTCTAAGATAGTGCCGCCGATTTTTGCTTTCTCGAATTCCACAAAACTGGTCCCCCTATTGTTTGATTCTGGGAACGACATGGAATATTCTAGAATATGGCAAGAGGCTTCTGCAATAAGCCCAAACAATACATAAATTAAGCAGAGAGTCAGAAGTATTTGAAATAGACAATCAATTGGCATCCTACGTGTGTGAGTCCAACATTGGGCCTTAGGCTAATAAGTACCATGGAACACAATTATCCAATATAAGTACTTTAAACTTAGCTTTTGTAAAGTTTTTAAGTTGGGAAACACAGCTTGATCTCAAGAAACACAAAGTCATCTTGACGGTCAAGATAGTGATCCTGATGGAACTTCAATAGCCAATCAGAGTGGAGGGGGTTCACCTCTCAAATCTATAAGAGAGAGCCATTTCCCTTGTATTTTCTCTCCTTCTACTCTTCTTCCTAATAAAACTCTATCTGTTTCACTTTTGAGTCTCTCTCTCTCTCTCTCTCTCTCTCTCTCTCTCTCTCTCTCTCTCTCTCTCTCTCTCTCTCTCTCTCTCTCTCTCTCTCTCTCTCTCTCTCTCTCTCTCTCTCTCTCTCTCTCTCTCTCTCTCCTCTCTCTCTCTCTCTCTCTCTCTCTCTCTCTCTCTCTCTCTCTCTCTCTCTCTCTCTCTCTCTCTCTCTCTCTCTCTCTCTCTCTCTCTCTCTCTCTCTCTCTCTCTCTCTCTCTCTCTCCCCATTTCTTCTCCCTTTTACTAAGATAATCATGGAGTGGTCAATAGGATTCGTAGGTAGGCTTTCTTTCATTGTTCACCTCCCTTGAGAAGATCAACCTCTTGAGGAGAAGATCTAGAGCCAAGGAAGCCTAGATAAGCACAAATAAACCAACCAAGAAAAGACCAAAAAGAGAAAAGACAACAAAGATGAACGTCGCACAAATCTAGGCTATTCCACGATTAGATCCAAAGCCAAGATTGACAACCTTAGCAAGCCTAGATCCACTCCTACTTCCTCGCTTAGCCCTCTCCCCATTGGATCAAAGCCCAATACTACACGACTACTCACCCCGTTGGAGATCCAAGCCTCTTCTTTTCCCTCTTGATCTGACCGATTAGGGAGGCACTAGAAAGAAACAAAACCCGAAGGTAGATTTTTAGCTAGAGACATTTCCTCTCCAATCTGAGTCAGACTAGCCTCGAAGAAATATTGGGTCGATAGCATTTCCATCATAGCACAATATTTGATCATTACTTCCTTGTATATATTTCATCACTCTCTTTAATGCTTTCCAATGTAAGATCCTAGGATTAGACATGTATTAACTTAATATGCTGATAGTGTATGCAAGATCTAGTCTGGTGCACAACATGGCATACATCAGAGATCTTACTAGTGAGTGATAAAAATACTTTGATAAGTCGAGTATCTCACTTTCACTATCGGCACATGAAAGTTTAGTCATATCATACTTGTGTTGGGGTGCTCTCAAATAAATTAGGTGCAGAATAAGAAACATAGCTCCAACATAGAGAATTTTAAAAGATCTTTACCAAACTACAATATCAGAACATTGACTTAGATCGAATGGAGGAATGTCTTGGTAGGTGTCAGAGAAAACCATGAAAGGAGCGAATAATTAGACGTCTAAGACAACCATGCTTCCTTTGAGATTAGACATTCCGAATTGAGTGACTGTCAATTGAAAAAAAAAAATATCAAAAAGCATTCATAGTGCAATACACATAAGAAAATAGAGAATCTAAATTAAGTAGTTGTCAATACAATGATCAGCTCACAATCCTGTGCCCAAGAATGGTTCACAATAGTGGTGCACTATGTGCAGTGATCTTACTTAGCTAGCTACAGGTTAAATTGCTATCTCTATTCCTTGAATGGCTTTCACCCTTTCGAATATCTCTGATTCTGTGGAATCAGATAGTTAAGACACAATGGAGTTCACACAACAACTCTGATTCACTCTTCTCCACTTGTATCATCTACTCATCATCATCTATGTGAGTTGCCATTATGTATATATACATGGAGCAGTTACAATGATTGTGTGGGCAACGAGCGTGAGACAACACAGTTACAAAAAGTGTACTAAAGTGAACTGTGATGTGGTCTGAGTCGAACAGGACAATATGGATGACTTGGACCTCAAACTCAAAGACTTTGAGTTTGAAGGAGGTCGAAGAAGAAGATCTCATGGTCCTCGAACTCAAAGAGTTCGTCATCGATTCTGCTTCTGCTCCAGTTGTTTGATTGCATAGACGTTCAACTTCAAAGAGTAAGATTGTAGTGCTTAGCCAAGATATCAGCTAACATACTGGCAGTAGGATAGTAACTAAATTCAACCTCTTTATTCTGAACTTTCTCTCTACGAAAATGAAATTGAACTTCAATGTGCTTGGTTCTAGAGTGAATTCGTGGGTTCAGAGATAGAGCAATGTAGCTCTGATTGTCGCAATAGAGTATAGTTGGACTGATTTGAGAGATCATAAGATCCTGAAGCAACCTTTTGAGCCAGATAATTTCCTTCATTGTAGAGGTAGCTATGACATATTTTGATTCTATGGAGGACAAAGAAATGCATTTCTGTTTTTTATTATTCCATGAGATGGGTCCTCCTGCTAGAGATAGCCAGATGTGAATTTTCTTATGTCCACATTACTAGCCCAGTCAGAGTTAGAATACGTAAGTAATGTCAAAGCATCCTCTTTATTTCCATTATAACACAAGGCATAGTGCTTGGCGGCTTGAATGTATATTAGTATTCTGAGTAGAGGTCTCCAATGAGGTAGGCCGGGATTTGACATAAACTGTGACAAATGTATCATCATTGTCCAAAAGTAATGTTTTCAAACAGATGCTAGGTATCATACCTCAGTAATAACAAAAGAAGTTACTCTACCAATCTCACCAATGTAGAAAAATCAGCATCTACACACAAAATGAGATAGAACTTGATCAAACATGAATCAAATAATAAAGTATTGTTTTTGTCTGTGTAAAACCAGCAAGCTACTATATTTCACACGTGTGGATCCAAAAATAACAAATATAGATCATTCTACACATAGAATTGCATGCAATCACAAGTATAGTGCACCAATGGATAGTAGAACCCTAGAGAACCATGTATAAGCATGAAATGAGATAGAGAAGAGAGAAGATGTGTCTCTCCATGAGTTACATCCTTTTATAGTAGGTCCGCCTGGCTTTCCCACCAAAATGCTAACCCTACTATTTTTGGGTCTAGATTCAAAGTACCCAACATTCAAATTTGAATCTACTCAAACTCGAATTCTAACTTTCCCACAATTTCAAAAAGTGTTTATTCAAATCAAATTTAGACTAATGAACTTTGAAAAGTCAAACTCTAAGTCTAAAACAAATTTGGCCTCAATTTGCCTAATATGAAAATATAGCAAATATGATCAAACTAGTTGAATCTTTCACACTCTCTCTTCAACTAGTTTTAGCATAGACTTTGATAACACTCCAAGTGATGTCATATGCTTCATGAACAAGTCCTTTCCCAATTCTTTGGTAAAGATATCAGCTACACATTCCCTTGAGCACACATGTTGAAGCTCCACCTCCTTTGCAATGACTTGCTCCCTCACAAAATGATATTGCACCTCAATATGCTTGCTCCTAGCATGAAAGATAGGATTGGTTATCAATCTTTGGGCTGATTGATTGTCACAAAAGATGATTGGGCTCTCTGAAAAATCCAGCAAGTGAAGATCCTTGATCACCCTCTTGTTGAGTGGTGTGTCACTCATATGATTCTTAATTATCTCTGGATAATCTGTTTTACTAAAAATCCAAAATAGAATGTCATGATCCTCTTTTAAAACCTGTTTGAAACACAAAATCATAAACTTTGTTAAGAGAATTGAACTTAGACCTATAATAACAAAACAATAATAGCTTAAAACACAAAACCATAAATTCTCACAATGAATTAGTTGCTAGTACTCAATAAAATAGATTTAAACCTGAAAAGCTGCTAACCACCCAATATTGTTTTCGGATTGCCCACTGAAATTAAGACTCTTCGAGTTTATCGTATTGCTTAATGCTCCATAAGTGTAACACTTTCCCTTTCCAGCTTTTGTTTACGCATCTAAGCACATTTCTGCAATTGTCGCATTTTTCGAGAAAGCAAAAAATGCGAAATACACGAAGTTACGTGCAATTTTGTGCACTTCGGCACGTTTTTAACTATACTGAAAAAAAATGCGAAAATGCCGAAGAGAGAGGTTGTGAAAACTGCAAAAAATGCAAAAAATCCGACAAAACTTTCTGCACTAAGTTTTTGCACATCACGAATCTACAGCTAACTTGATTGCCAAGTCAATATGATCCATTCATCAGAACAACAGTGTACACATAAACATTACTATCATTCATGCATACACAGCAGAAAAACTGATAGAAAGGTCTCTTGTTTTATAAAGCTATTTTGAATGAGAGTTTACAGTCTGCTGCTTATCAGTGTGCTAGTTTCTGTTTTCTATTCTATAGCTATATCAGCTTCACTTATATCTCACTCTCTCCTACTCTCTCTCTCTCTCTGATGCTCTGCGCTGCGTTTGCACAGACTTATATGTGAGAGATTTCAACTAGTTTAGTCTAGTTTAGTCACATTTTGGTAAATTGTTAATAAGAGGCCAAAACTCATTTTAGACTTAGAGATAAACTTTTTGAAGTTATATTAGTTTAAACTACATTCAATAAACACTTTTGGAAAGTGTGGGAAAGTTGGTAGTCGAGTTTGAGAGAGATTCAAATTTGAACTTTGGGTACATTGAATCTAGACCCAAAAATAGTAGGGTTTACATTTTGGAGGGAAAGCCAAGTGGCCAAATAGGGTTTGGAAACTCTATAAAAGGATGTAACTATTGGAGAGACACATCTTCTCTCTTCTCTCTCTCATTTCATCATTATACATGGTTCTCTTTGGGTTCTACTACTCATTGGTGCACTATCTTGGTGTTATCTTGCAATCTTGTGTGTAGAATGATCATTTATTGCTATTTTCGGTTCCACACGTGTGAAATACAGTAGGGTATTGTAATTGTACGAACAGCAAACATATTTTATGTTTTGGTTCATGTTTGATCAATATCTCTTAGAGTTTGCATCTCATTTTGTATGTAGATGCTGATTTTTCTACATTGGCAGGATTGTTGGTTTGCTCCTTATTGTAACCAAAGATTTGGGACTTGGATTGGATCTTGAATGATCTGAAATCCTTCACATGGTATCAGAGCTATTGTGTCTCAGGTTATGAAAGGATCAGCCATCTTTAGCAAGAAGTTTGAGGAGTTACCAATGCTAGAGCATGCTAGATTGATCTCTACTCAAAAATCAGCATTTTTGCATGTGTAGAATTGATCTTTTGTAGGTCAAAACTCAATATAGGGTTATATACTTGATCAATTCCGATTTAACACTTGGCTTACTGGAATTAGATGTTTTTTGGTGCATTAGGAAGGTCTCATTGGAGTCTACAAGAAGATATACCAAGTTTCTAGAAATTGCATGTAGAATTTGAGATATTCAATTTTTTGTGATTTTGTCAAAACCCTAATTTTGATTGGATCTCTAGTTTGTGAGGTTACTGAACTTTATTTGAGTGTGTTTCAATCTTAGGAAGTGGCAAGAATCATTAGATTGAGGATAGATCATAGGTTGATCAAGATTTCACTATTCTATGTGTTGATTTTCTAGTTAGAAGTGCTAGAAGAGATTTGAGAGGTTCCATATCTTTGTGATTTCTTCTTGAGTTCATTTTTTGACATTCAAGAGAGTGCTTTGTGCATTGGAACAGGTTGAAAGAGAAGATCAGGTCACTTCAACATGGCTACAAGTGGTGGATTTATGTTGGAGAGCAATGATAGGCTTACCTCAATCAACTATTCTACTTGGAAGGTGAGGATGGAGTCCTTATTGGAGATGAATGAGTTGATGGAGATTGTTGCAGGTGTGGAGGAGAGACCTCAAGCACCTCAAGATCAAGTGAGGTATGACAAGAGAGCAAAGAAAGCTCTACACATGATTAAGATGAATGTTACCAATGAACTTCTCAAGGAAGTTGGTAAGTGCACATCATCTTTGGAGGCTTGGGAAATTTTGAAAAAGCTTTATGAATCCAAGTCTACATCAAGAGTGCTTACTCTTAGGAGGCAAATCTTTCAAAGTTTGCAAAAGAGGGAAGAGAGTACTCATGCTTTTGTTTTGAGGGTTAAGGCATTCAATGATGAGTTAGCATGTATTGATGAAAGCATTAAGGAGGTAGAGCTTGTTCAAGTTATACTTAATGGCTTGTTGGATGATCATGCTAATCTTGTTCAAAGTTTTGCTATTCAAAAGACTTTGCCAAGTATTGTGGATTTGCAAGAGATCTTGGTGAATGAGGAGTATAGGCTTCAATCAAGAGGAGGTGGATCTACATCGACATCTCATTATGAAGAGGATGCTATGTTCATCAAAGGCAAGTTCAAGGGCAAAGGCAAAGGCAAGTGGTCTAAAGGGCAAGATCAAGGTGAGACTTCTTCTTTTGGAAAAAAGAAAGATAAGTCTAAGTTGAAATGCTTTTATTGTGGAATCAAAGGGCATTTTGCAAATGAATGTTTGAAGAAGCAAAGAGATGAAGGTAGCAAGCAAATCAACTTTACTACTAATGATGAGGGTCTAGGTGGTGGTGATTCTCTTTTGATGTGTTCATCAAGTCCAATATCAAGTGAAGGTGACAAAGATTCATGGTGGATTGATAGTGGAGCTAGCTCACACATGACTAGTCACAAGGAGTTCTTTACTTCTTTGGTCACTTATGATGGAGCCAAGAAAGCAATTCACATGGCCAATGGTGGTGAGTGTGTGATTGAAGGTATTGGTTCAATTCCTATTTGTCTCTCTACTAATAGGAAAGCAAGACTTGATGGTGTTCTTTACATTCCTTCACTTTCAAAGAATTTGCTAAGTGTTGGTCAAATGATAAAGAAAGGATACATGGTAAAGTTTGGTGGTGATGCTTGTTTCATTACAAAGGAAGAAATCTTGGTTGCTAGGGGCAATAGACAAGGTAGACTTTTAAAGCTTGATGCTTTTGTTATGGCTAACAAAAAGGATGGAATGGAAAAGGAGATTGGTCTCAACTTTCCAAAGTTATCTTTTAGCATCAATAAGATTGTTGGATCTTATGCAAAGTCTAACAAGCTTCCTTATGCTAGATCTAGGTCAAGATCTAATATGCTTCTTGGAGATGTTCATCTTTGTGCTAACTTGGCTAGTCTTGAGGATAATGATGGTGTTTCAATGGTTCTTCATGGCAAGTGCAAGCATGCAAAAGATAAGGAAAGAGCTAACTTCATCAATGGAGGTGAAGGTTCTTCCTTGGAAAAGATTGTTGTTAATGATTTCTTTGATCATATGTCAAAAGATGTTGCTAGGTGCATTCATGAAGGAGGTGGTTCTTCTACATTTTTTAGTGATGAGTCCAAGAAAGTCATTTTTGCAGCAAGTGGAGTCACATTTCCTCATAAAGAGAGTAGATCAAATGGTTCTATCAAGAGACTTGGTGAGGGAGATAGTCACAAGTCAAGAAGAAGAGAAGTATGTGAAGAGTTCAAAGTAGGATGTACTTTGAATGATGTCATTTTGAATGATAGTGAGGAGGAATCATTATCATGTGAGTCATTACCTAAAACATTGAGTAGAAGTTCTTGTTTGAAAAAAGAGAGTACTTCAATCATTCTTATGTTGAATGTACTAATCATTTTTTTCATGGCTTCTAATGTTTTTGAGGTTTCTACTTCTTATGATGCAATCATTAAGAGGGAGTCTTATGAAGGAAAGAGCAATGAAAGATTGGTTCTTGGGAAGATCCAAGGCATGGATCTCACATCTCTTCATCAACTCAAAGGATTCTATGATTATGAATTGATCACTCATGATCAAGATGGCAAAAAGTTGGTTGGAGAAGACTACATGGAACAAATCGAGAGGCAATTTCTTCAAGGCAAGGGAGATCTCATTGGTGAGCTTATTGAGGTTTGTTATGGACTCAAGAGGGCTGGATTTATTAGGTTTGATACTCATCTTCACCTACTCTACTTCATGTTGGATGGAAAATTTGGAATCTATCTTTTGATTTATGATGGTGACATTGGTGACATTGTTTTCACTAACCTTTGTGGGAGATCGAGATCAAGCATTGATGAGATCTTGTTGAATCTAGATCATATGTTTGAGAGGGAGTATTTCCAGAGGTTCAGGTCTGAAGATATTCATATCTTTGATATCTTTGATGATCAAGAGGAAGATCAAGAGGTTGGTCTTAAAGGGCTTCAACAACACAAAAGGAAAGGTGGCAATTTGGAGCTAGTCAAGAGTATCAAAGGAAGGTTATTTGGCAAAGATGTTATGGATCTATTTTTGCAGCTTATTGAAGACTCAAGTAAGGTCAAAGGAGCAGCAAGGAAGTGTTGTTCAAGTTTACTTTACTTGTTCTATCTCATGTTTGAGCTATTTCATGTGGATGTGTGCAAATTGTCAAGATATGGACAAACTAGCTACATTGTCTTGCAATATCTTATTGTTGGAGTTGTACTAGCATTCTTGGCTGGTTTTGCTGATGGAAATGAAGTTATTGGAGGTTCATTATGTCACTCATCCATGGCTAAGTTCTCAAGTGTTGAGCTACTTGGTGCCAATACTTGGGGATTGTCAATTTTTGGTGAATTCATGGTCATTTTCTTGTGTCAAGTAGATCTTGAAGATGGACTAGTGCAAATTACTTGGTTTATGGAGTCATGTGGTGCTAGATTTGCATCATGTATATACTCACCTACTCATGGATTTCCAAGGTTTGATGGTGTCTTGTGGCAAGATGGAGATGGAGGCACATTCATGGAGTTTTATGGTGAAGACATATCAAGAAAGGACAAAGTTGGAGGAGACAAGCAAGCAAATGGTCATCACTCACATTTATTGTTTGGTTGCTGTAATTTTCCAGAGAGTTCAAAGTTTGAAACATGGAGGAATCATTTCATTTACATTCTATTTGGTTCTTCATGTTCTAGTTATATCTTGATGTGTAAAATTGATGTAAGAAATAGTGAAGCATCCAATTTGGACACTATTCTCTATATCAATTATGAAAGATACTTTAGAACCTTAGAAAGAAGATCTATACTTAGGATGGAGATCATTCTAAAGTTGGATCAAAGTTCTATTGTCAAAACTATGCCAAAACTAGTTGAAGAGGGAGTGTGAGAGATTTCAACTAGTTTAGTCTAGTTTAGTCACATTTTGGTAAATTGTTAATAAGAGGCCAAAACTCATTTTAGACTTAGAGATAAACTTTTTGAAGTTATATTAGTTTAAACTACATTCAATAAACACTTTTGGAAAGTGTGGGAAAGTTGGTAGTCGAGTTTGAGAGAGATTCAAATTTGAACTTTGGGTACATTGAATCTAGACCCAAAAATAGTAGGGTTTACATTTTGGAGGGAAAGCCAAGTGGCCAAATAGGGTTTGGAAACTCTATAAAAGGATGTAACTATTGGAGAGACACATCTTCTCTCTTCTCTCTCTCATTTCATCATTATACATGGTTCTCTTTGGGTTCTACTACTCATTGGTGCACTATCTTGGTGTTATCTTGCAATCTTGTGTGTAGAATGATCATTTATTGCTATTTTCGGTTCCACACGTGTGAAATACAGTAGGGTATTGTAATTGTACGAACAGCAAACATATTTTATGTTTTGGTTCATGTTTGATCAATATCTCTTAGAGTTTGCATCTCATTTTGTATGTAGATGCTGATTTTTCTACATTGGCAGGATTGTTGGTTTGCTCCTTATTGTAACCAAAGATTTGGGACTTGGATTGGATCTTGAATGATCTGAAATCCTTCACATTATATTCTATCTTTACCTCTTTTTCTAAGCTTTTCTTGTAAAAATAATAGCTGCATTTTAGCATCTGATTAGTTATGATTATCTGATTCTATTGTACTTGCGGGCATATTGAAACGTTTACAGAGCAGAAGCAATATTCAATGATGCATTACGTATTTCCCAGCCTGTCAGTGGATAACTCGAATCCGATACTCAGCTACATGCATACACTAGCCATGCAACCATCTACAACTCAAGCAGATCAGCATTCAACATAGAGAGCGATCCTACTACTAACTACTGAATCAAAGAACAATCAAGAACTAGGTTAGCTACTGAAACTAAAACCAGATTCAAGAAACAAGAAACAAGATTCCTAACAGCATTTAACAATCTAGGAATCAAGAAACACACATTTCTTGATGCCTAAATTATCCAAGAACATCAAGAACTAGAATGTCAAGACTATGCAAGATTTACACCACATTTCTAGCCTCTATAGTTTACTTGAATGCTGATTTCTACAAGATTCCACAAGCAAGAATTGAAGCTAATTCACAACTAAGCAAGAACAAGAAACAAGAATCTAGTTAATCCACAAGCAAGGAATCAAGCATGCTCATAGAAATATCACTCAAGATCATTGCCATGAACAAGGAGCTTAGTGATCTTCAAGAACTCGTGGAGGATCCTTTTTATTAGCTCAAGATAACTTGAAAATACAATCAAAAGCTCCCTCACAAGAGAGGGGGGGCCCTTAAATAAGCAAGAAGGTTGCCCATGTGGAGCCCATGTGGCAATTCCACTAAATTAGAAATTACATGTGGAATTTGCCCTTCCACTAGAGGTCACCATCAAAAAGTGGCTCACTCTTACTATTTTAAGGGGGTCTACATTTATTCAAGGAAATGTTATCAGCTCCTAGATGGTCATTCCTTCTTTGGGATACACCATGTAGGCTCACATAGTCAATCACTATCTTCCTAGCTAGTATTCCCTCGGCTCTCATGCTCGGCTCTCAGCTTCTTCTGCTCTCTTCCTTCTGAGACCTCCTTGGTCATGGGTGAGAGATAACTTATGTCTTCAGCTTGGCTCGGCACTAGAGAATCGGCTAACATTATCCACCCCTAATCTGTTGCAGGACCCATTGCAACACCGGTGATGTTTTCCGCTTGGCACTTGGAAAAGCATGGATTTTTGTTCGCTTCCGTAAAACCAGGTGCTTATTATCCGAAAAATTTATTCGCCAAAATTGGAAGTCCCTCAATTGGCCGCTACATACCAGCCCTCTTGAGAACTTCTTGTGAATCATGTTCGCCTCGTCGTCGCGCCGTCTGCTTTTGCTCGCTCATCTTCCGACCAAGGGCTTCAAAACCTTGGAAGCGGAGCTTACTTCTGAAATTAAGGGGCCCCAGATATTCTCTTATTTTTTCTACGAAGCCCATTTTCTGCCAGTCTTCCACCATGGTCACATAGTGTGACGACATGAAGGCCGCTCTGTAGTATAGTCTGGCCATCATCTCATGGTCTTCGTCTGACTGGAGGGTTGTGTTTGGGTTGATCCTAATGGGATCCAAATCTCGATCCCAGAAACACTCTTGCTGCATCAGGAAGGCCATGGATCTGCAATACTTGGCACTTTCCTGCACGCAAAGATCTGCACTTGACTTGTATTTGTGCCCTAAGTCTAGTAATTGTAGCCTCGAATCATCCGGGGAGGTTCTCTCTGTAATTTCTGGAATGACTGGCCAGTTTACTAACTCCACTTGAGGCTTTTTCATCGGCCATGGATTTCTGCGTTTGAGCGGCATGTAAAAAGAATCCACTCGCTTCCATGCCGGTGCCCTCAAATATTCCTAGACTCGCCTGCTATCCTTCAGGACTTTGCTCTGCCATTCTGGCTACGGCTGTAGTGCGGCAATGATCTCGACCCTGGTGGAGTATTGGCTTTGATCGATGTCTTCTTTGCCACCCCTCATATTGGGAGGGTATTTTCTATCAAATCGTTCTAATTCCCTTGTATAAGCCAGTTTACTTCTAGGCCGGGTAGAGGCGGCTGGGGCGGCTTTGCCAGATAATCATCAAGGGCCTTGGTGCCCGTGTCTTTTGTTTTTGCTCACTCGCTTGTCTACGGCTCATCTGCACCCGTGTCTAGCCTGGGCGAGAATTTTCTTGTCTTCGGTTGGTCAGCCAGGAAGTCATCATCGGCTCCAATGTCTGTGTTAGTTTCCGGAAGGTCGGGGATGGAGTGATCTGGGGAGAGAGGTGTGGGGGTGAACGGTTTAGGAGGAGGCGAAAATAATAAGCTATACGCAGCACCGGGGGAGTGGAGTTGTTGGAGGAACTCGTCCCGTTGGGCCTTGTGGGTTAGCTGGATCTGATGGGCCCATTATTTGACTAGGAGGTGATGAAGAAAGGGGAGATGAAAGAATTGGGTAAGTTGGAATGAATGTTTCAGAGAAATTAAATGCGGAGTAGGAGGAAGGGTGAAAGGTGGGAGGGGGTCGGGGAAAGCTCATGGAAGCAGCACCGGCTTTCTGGCCACCCGATCCTGAGCTACCGTCTGATCGGTGGGTTTGCCCGTCCTGATTCCTTGCTCCATCATTCTCATCATCGTCTCGTGGCTTCGTTACGTGAGCACCTGCTTGGGCCTTGCACGTCGTGTCTCATAATTGGTTCACCTTGTCCAAGACTTGTTGCAAGGCCTTCGTTGTTTCTTCCAACTGCTTCTGGGACTCCAGGATGATCTTCTCTTGTTTTGCCACAATGTTTTCAAAATTCTTTTTATCGACCTCTCGCTCTTGGATCAGCTTTATGTATTTCTCCATCCGGATGGCTGAGGCCTGTGGGGCCTGTATAAGAATGTCCTCGGGCTTGACTGGAGGAGCATTGACTGTCATTGCACCTGACGATCCGTCTTGTGTGAAAATTGTCAACATTTCCTTGTCTAGTTTTAGGCCAAAATTGCTAAAAATGGCACATAGTTTAGGATCTGACTTTTCACACGTGTGAAACAGGTCTAGATATTTTTAGTAAGTGTATTTTTTCAGTATGAAGAAGTGTCAAACTTCAAGACCTTCGAAATGAGTCCATTTTCATGTATTTTGGACATATATGCCAATTTTACCTATATAGGGCATATTTTAGGTAAGGAGGGTCTAGAGAGAGGAGAGAGAGTCATCTCTCTCAGCTATATATAGCAGGTAGGCCGTGGAGAAACAGGTTGGAGCAGATCCATTGTATTCATTTGCTTAATGAGAGATTTTTCTATTGGGTTCTCCTTCCATTGTTGGCATTGTGTAGTGATTGAGTTCAAGCTTTGTGTGTATGATCTTAGGTGCTTTCCAAAAGTGGTAGGCTGATGTATTATGGACTGTATAATGCTATTTTGGGCCGCACTTGATGTTTATGGAAGTTTCCATTTGTGATAAATGCTTTTTGATCAAGTTCTTTGCATTCTAGGTAGCATAGAATGTGTTGCCAATTCCTAGCTTATGTAGTTTGGAGTGCAAGCATTCAAGCCAATGATCTTGGAGTTTAGATCCACTTAGGATCTGTATTTTTCACATGGTATCAGAGCTGGTTGGCTTCTATTTACAGTAAGTATTCCATTTTTGGTGATATTTGGATGTTTGATCAAGTTCTAGCATGATTTTGCATTGCTTTGTTGATCAAATCTTACTAACCTTTGTTTTGTGAGTTGAACTTGTGGATCAAAAGCATATTTCAGGTCTATTGAAGATCAGAGGCTGAAAAGAAACTATTTTGGATCAGATCATAACACCTAATCATTTGTGATTGTGAGGCTTGTGCATATTCAATACTAACAATGTTCTTTTCAATCCTATTGTTGACAATCTCCATTCTTGGATGAACACTCTCCTTAAGTGGATGAAACTTCTCCTTAAGTGGATGACAAATGCTCTTTTGAGTGAGTTGTAATTCTCCTAAAGGCTGAGCAAAGCTCCCATTTGGATGAAAGATCCCCTTTTTGGGTGAACATATTGCAAGCTCCATTGTGAAGAGCATATTGTAAAGATTGTCATCAATTTTGGCATAATTTTTGGTGTACTTTGTTGAGCATGTAAGTAACTCTCCTTATGTAATTTGATTGGAGCATTTGCTGGAAGGTGTTAACCATTATGCAAGTGTGTTTTCAGGTTCTTAACAGGTTGAGGAACATTCTCATGTGAAGTGATCTTAGATCTACATCTAAACACCAAGATTTGACAAGATAGTGAAGCTAGTCTTGTGATTCACTAAGTGTGCTCATTCATTCACCTCTAAATCTTGTATTTATCACTTGATGGAGTTTATAAACTTTTAGAAGTGTGGTTTACATGTGGTTTTACAGGTTGAATCAATATCTTAGTGTGGTGATCATATGTTGATCAAGTTTGTTCATTACTAGGTAATTTTGGCATCCTAGTTTTGGGTATTTTCTAAGAATGCAAGTAACTCTTCACACCATAACTTGATTTGGTCACTTGCTGGAAAGTTTGAGAGCTTAAGCAAGAGTGTGTTCAGGTTGGTTTGAGTTTGTAATCCATTCTTAGTGTGTGCAAAGTGTTGCATGTGTTTCAATCTTCCTTTCTATGCTTGAAAGCCAAATAGTTTCAAGATAGAGGTCATTTAGGGTTCTAAATCTTTTAAGATCTTCTCCTTCTTCATTTATTGAGAGAAAGGAGAGTGCTAGGTGCATTAGAACAGAGCCTAAGGACACAAGAAGATATTAGCATCATGACATCCAATGGTGGAATCATGTTGGAAGCTAAAGAGAGGTTAAACTCTACAAACTATTCAACTTGGAAAGTGAGGATGGAGTCTTTACTAGAGTTGAATGAGCTAATGGATATAGTTGTGGGAATTGAAGAAAGACCTCTAATTCTTCAAGAGCAACTAAATTTTGATAGAAGGGCTAAAAGAGCCTTACATATCATAAAGATGAATGTTACCAATGAACTTCTTAAAGAAGTTGGTAAATGTACTTCTTCAAGTGAAGCATGGAATGCTTTGAAGAAGATCTATGAGTCCAAATCCACATCTAGGGTTCTCACCCTAAGAAGGCAAATCTTCCAAAGTTGTCAAAGAGAGGGAGAGAGTGCACATTCATTTGTCTTGAAGGTTAAATCCTTGAATGATGATCTAGCATGCATAGATGAAAGCATAAAGGATGGGG
This sequence comes from Diphasiastrum complanatum, assembly GCA_029204225.1. Taxonomy (NCBI): domain Eukaryota; kingdom Viridiplantae; phylum Streptophyta; class Lycopodiopsida; order Lycopodiales; family Lycopodiaceae; genus Diphasiastrum; species Diphasiastrum complanatum. Next base: position 15,516 of record MU834925.1, on the reverse strand, counting down.
AACTAGTTCAAGTCATGTTGAATGGTTTGCTTGATGAACATTCTAACCTTGTACAATGCTTTGCTATACAAAAGTCCTTGCCAAGTGTCAATGACTTGCAAGAGATCTTGGTGGCTGAAGAGCATAGGTTGCAAGCCAAAGGTGGTGGTGCATCAACACAAGGTGGAGATGAAGAAGCTCTTTTCACAAAGGGCAAGTTCAAAGGCAAGTGGTCCAAGCAAGGTAGTTTGGAGCATGGAAAGCATTCTTCTTCTTTGCAAAGTAGGAAGCAAGATAAGTCCAAGTTCAAATGTTTTTATTGTGGAGTGAAAGGACATTTTGCAAATGAATGCCATAAGAAACAAAATGCTAGATCTAGGTTGAGATCTAATGTACTTCTTGGAGATGATAATTGTTGTGCTAACTTGGCAAGCTTTGGTGAATCTATGGTCAATTTTTTGGATCCATTGGATCTTGAAGATGCACTAGTGTTACCTACTAGTCATATGGAGTCATGTGGAGCTAAATTAGCATCATATTTGTACTCTTCTACTCATGGACTTCCAAGGCTTGGTGGTTCTTCAATGGTGCTAGATGGCAAGTGCAAAAATGGAAAAGGTAAGGAAGGAGCTAACTTCATCAATGGAGTTGATGAAGATTCTTCTTTGGAAGTGATTGTTGCTAATGACTTGTTTGTTCATATGGAAAAAGATGGAGATGCTAAGTGTCATTCTTTGCAAGAAGATGGTTGTTCTTCTAATTCTTTTCATATTGATGTATGTAATCATGTGGGAAAAGATGATGGTGCTTTGAGCATGCTTGAAGGAAATGGTTCTTTTACATTTTTTTGTGATAAAGTCATTTGTGCAACAAGTGGTGTCACATTTCTTCATAAAAAGAGTAGATCAAAGGTTTCTATCATGAGACTTGGTGAGGGAGATCACAAGTCAAAAGGAAGAGAAGTATGTGAAGTGTTCAAAGTAGGATGTACTTTGAATGATGTTTTTATGAACGATAGTGAGGAAGAATCATTATCATATGACTCATTACCTAAATCATTGAGTAGAAGTTCATGTTTGAAAAGAGAGAGTACTTCAATCACTCTTATGTTGAAGGTACTAAGGATTCTTTTCTTGGCTTCTAATATTCAAGAGTCTTCTACTTCTTATGGTGCAACTATCAAGAGGGAGGTTTCTAACTTTTGTGGTGCTAGCATTAAGAGGGAGTCTTGTGAAGGAAAGGGCAATGGAAGAGTGGTTCTTGGGAAGATCCAAAGCATGGATCTAACATCTCTTCATCAACTCAAAGCATTCTATGATTGTGGTGGATTGTTCATTCATGGTCAAGATGGCAAAAGGTTGGTTGAAGAAGACTACATGGAGCAACTCAAGTGGCAACTTCTTCAAGGCAAGGGAGATATCATTGGTGAGCTTATTGAGGTTTGTTATGAACTCAAGAGGGCTGTTTTGATTAGGTTTGATACTCATCTTCACCTACTCTACTTCATGTTAAATGGAAATGTTGGAATCTATCTTTTGGTTTATGATGGTGGCATTGTTTTCACTAACTATAGTGAAGGGTCAAATTTGAGCATTGATGAGATCTTGTGGGATCTTAATCATGTGTTTGAGAGGGAGTATCTTCAGAGTTTCAGATCTGAAGATGTTCACATATGCAAGATCTTTGATGTCTTATTGGAAGATCAAGAGGTTGATCCTGGATTGCTTCATCAACACCAAGAGACAAGTGGCAATTCGAAGCTAGTGAAAAGCATCAAAGAAGAGACAAATGGTCAAGGCATTTTGGATCTGTTTTTACAGGTTCTTGAAGGTTCAAGTAAGGTCTTTGGAGCTGCAAGGAAGTGTCTTCTTACTCTACCTCACTTGCCTAATCTCATGTATGAACATTGTTATGTCAATGTGTTGAAATTGTCAAATTTCAATAAAACTAGTTCCATAGTTTTGCATCCTTTGGATCTTGGAGATGGAATAGTTATCATTGCTGGTTTGTATGATCAAGTACATGAATTCATTCAGATCTTGAAAGGTATTGAAGTGGTCAATATGTTTTCTTTTGAACAAAGTTCAAGATCTAGTATTCTAGTGTTGGCAAATTGGCAACTTGTTGACATTGTAGGATCAAGCGTTGTGTGCAAATCTTGTGGAGGTACTTCAAGTATTTCAAGTTCAGGTTTTGGTCATTCAAATGGAGTAGGGAACACATCTTTTTGGCATTCATTCACTCAAAGGCTTTCATGGATTGAAGATCTACAAAGGCAAGGTGGTGATGGAAGTTCATTCATGGAGATACATGTTGCATTCACTATATGTATAGTGAAATGTGGAGGAGGCATGCAAACACTTGTTGATCACTTTCATTTACAACTTGTTTGCTGCTATTTTACAGAGAAACCAGAGATGGATACATGGAGGAATTCATTAATTGAGATTCTATGTTCTTTTACATGTACCATTTTTATGATTCTATGTAAAATTGATGTAAGAAATAGTGAAGCATCCTATATGGACACTATTATCTATATCAATTATGTTGTGTCCTATTTTGTACATATTAGGATCCTTGAGAAGAGATCTATTCTGATGATGGAGATCATTCTTAAGTTGGAACAAAGTAGTGTTGTAAAACTAGCAAGTTAAGTTGAAGAGGGAGTGTGAAAATTGTCAACATTTCCTTGTCTAGTTTTAGGCCAAAATTGCTAAAAATGGCACATAGTTTAGGATCTGACTTTTCACACGTGTGAAACAGGTCTAGATATTTTTAGTAAGTGTATTTTTTCAGTATGAAGAAGTGTCAAACTTCAAGACCTTCGAAATGAGTCCATTTTCATGTATTTTGGACATATATGCCAATTTTACCTATATAGGGCATATTTTAGGAAAGGAGGGTCTAGAGAGAGGAGAGAGAGTCATCTCTCTCAGCTATATATAGCAGGTAGGCCGTGGAGAAACAGGTTGGAGCAGATCCATTGTATTCATTTGCTTAATGAGAGATTTTTCTATTGGGTTCTCCTTCCATTGTTGGCATTGTGTAGTGATTGAGTTCAAGCTTTGTGTGTATGATCTTAGGTGCTTTCCAAAAGTGGTAGGCTGATGTATTATGGACTGTATAATGCTATTTTGGGCCGCACTTGATGTTTATGGAAGTTTCCATTTGTGATAAATGCTTTTTGATCAAGTTCTTTGCATTCTAGGTAGCATAGAATGTGTTGCCAATTCCTAGCTTATGTAGTTTGGAGTGCAAGCATTCAAGCCAATGATCTGGGAGTTTAGATCCACTTAGGATCTGTATTTTTCACATCTTGTACGTGGTCGATTTGGACCGTATGGTGCTTCAGTTGCTGCTGGACCTCTTCCAAGGTGGTTTTCTGCCCTGCCATCATGGATCTGCTTTCTACTGTCTCTTTTTCTTTTTCTTTGGCCATCCTTTGATATCGCACAATCTCTTGGTCTTGATGTTGGACCTTGCTCTCTAGAACTTGATGTTGGCTCACCAACCAATGGATGTGGTAGCTCGTTTTGGATAGGCCAATCATTGAGCGTTTGGCTGCTTCAGTGAGCTTTTCAGGGTTAGAGGGAGTTGGGTACTGATCTGGGGTGTGGGATGGTGAGGCTAAACCAAAAAATAGACGTGGTGTTAGAACTGAAGATGGAGGTGGAGGTGGAGGTGGAGGTGTCTGACTTCTTCCTAGCTGCTTCCCCTTTTCTGGTTCGTCGTCGCTTATCTCCATCAAGTCCGCAGCATCAAAATGTTGAGATGTGTCCAATATGTGGACTTGTTGGGCCTGTGATTGTTGATCTTGTGATTGTTGGGCTACTCCCGTGTCTTGGGGACTGGATATCCCCACTCCTCCCCCCCCCCCCCCCTCCCAAAACTTGTGCCAGTGGTGATGTTGGTGGTGTTGGCGTTGTAATTAGTGTGGCCTAGGACCCCGATGGTGAAGTTGTCCTTGCACACTTGGGCTTTTGTTTTCAATGGAAATATCCCATGCCTTGTCCGCAAGCTGCAGTTGTTGTTGGAGCTTTGGCCCATTTTGTACTTGATCCAGAGTGATATCTGTCCTCGGATCTTTGAATCAAATCACTAAAGAAATCAGATCCAATCTCCTATTGGACTCATCAAATACCAATGACTCTTTCTTTTGAAAGTTGAAATGGAAATGAAAAAGATTTGACACCTAGATTTTCCTTTTCACTTGACTAGTTCTCTCAACACTTGAGATTCTTGAACAAAAGATGGGTTTTGTTTCAAACACCTGAAAATCAAACTTAATCACTTCTTTTGCACTCACTCTTGACCCAAATAATCTCACTCTTGAGATTTAGAATGAATTTGATTTGATTTGAAAACAAACTATACCACCAATTTTTCACAAAGCTTAAAAAATTAGACAACTAGATATTCACAAAGATCTCAACCATGCATAAATACTCAAACATGGACTCCTCCTCATTCTAGACATCCAATGGGATCACAAATTGACCCTCACACTCTCAGAAAGAAGGTTGAATAGAACTAATTTGAGTTTCATACATACTATGTCAATTTTTGCTCAATAAATTGAATTCCTACACTCTTATTGGATTCCACCAATTACTCTACCTTTTAAGACTTGGAATGAAATTCAAAATCAAAAGTTGTGATTGTTCTCACTAAGATATTGTGCTTCAAAGAGCTAATACCACTTAGAAAGATTTGATCACCTAGGAGAAGACAAATTCTCCATCAATAACAACACAAAATGAGCTTCTAGATCATGCCCTCTACAAAGGAAGGAACTTTTAGAAAATTGGATCTCTCTCTACACATTTGCCATACACACCTTAATGACTCTTTTCAAACCTCACAATTACTCAAACAAATTGAGTAGGGTTGAACAATGTGACTTGGATCTCAATCTCTTTTCTAGAACTCTCAATTGAAGCCAATCTATATCAAATTCTACAAAAGATTTGCATAGATGCTCTATATGCAATAGAAACTCTCAAAGGTTTCACTTGGAGGACAGATCCAAGGATGTTCTCTAGCAAATTGATGCTTCTAAACTTGACCCTATCACTCTTGAACAAATCTAGAGTGATGGTACAATGGATTTCAACCTCTCACCTTGCATATCACTCCTTAATCTATGATTTTTGGCAAAATCTCTCTCAACTTCAACATGCACTCAAAAAATCAGAGAAAATCATTTAATGCCCCTAATTCAAGCTTCAATTTTAATTTTTTGGCTGATCTAATCCAATAATTAATCAAAAGATTTAATTCTCTATAGAAAATGCTTTATTTTGCACTAAAAATCTCTCAAATTGGGTGTGTGAGTCAAATTGTACAAATTTTTGAATTTTCTCAGCCAAAATTGGATCTGTATGGACTCACACGTGTGAAAAGGGTTCCTACAGCCCACAACAAGATCTGGACCAAAAATTTTGAGAATAGCTATCAAATCCAACTCGCTACACAAAATTTGACTAGTTTCCAAGAAACTGCTAATTTTGGCTTTGATTTGGATTAACCCTATCAATTTCAACAAAACCTCTTGTACTAGGCTCTGATACCATGTGCAAAAAGTACAAAAAGGACCAAGAGTGGATTCTAATATGATCCTCAAGAGGGATTGGTTGTCAGATTACTTGATCTATCAATCTACTTGAGATTAAGATCAATCTAGTTCAATTCTAGACACAAAATCCTAACAAGAACAATCATTAATTGAAGGTAGGTGTAATTTCTGGTTTCACACGTGTGAAACACTGTCTGAGTACGGAATCCAACCTGAAAATCAAGTACACATTGATAGAACCTCAAAACAATCAAAACAAATGTAGACAAATGGAGAGAATCACTCAAAATTGCTTCCAAAACCAAGATTGGTGTCTCACACTGATTATGGTCAAATGTGGCTCTATATATACAATAAGTGGGAGCTCGTGGTACTGATCATCCCTTTGATCCCACATGTGTGAAGGTGCTTTGTAATATGATGATTCATCATGCAAAACTGACACTTGGACAAAACCTTCTATTTTGAGCACTTTTGGTCCATTTTCCTTCTATATGGAGATCTACTTGAAAATCTTCTAGAAGTCAAAATTCGTCTACTTCAGCTTATTCCACACATGTGAGATGTCCTCTACACATGGGATGTGACACCTAACCAAAGGATGTGGCTCATGCAAGCAATAGATTGATGCCATGTGTCATATGTCTAGAAAACTAGTTTTTGACCTTTTTAGTCACTAGAACTTGAATTAAATCATATGTACAACCTATATGATTATGGTACATGACAAGTACACTATTTTCACACGTGCAAACAGGCTCCACACATGTGTGTTTATCTATATACAAGATTTTTGGCCTCTACCAAGCTTATTTTTGCATTTTTCACATTTGTAACTGGACTGCACCATTAGGAAATATTTTGTTAATAATGTATGGCCCTTCACTTCTGAACTTCAACTTGTCGGGGTGCTTCTTTGATGTATAAAGAAGTACCTGGTCACCTAAATGTAGATCTTTATTGCGCAGGTGACGGTCATGCCAGGCTTTTTGGCATCATTTGTTAACTAGTTGTGCGTGATAAGATATTAGTCTTGTCTCGCATAACTGGGCTAACGTAAATAGCCTGGTTTTGACTTGTTGTTCAATTGAAGCTTTTTCACAGAGATCTGTTGAAAAAGCCTCCGTAACTCTTAGCGAAGGTACTAAGAATTATACGGGCATTACCGCTTCTTGACCGTATACTAAGTGGAAAGGGATTACCCACCCAGTGGCTTTCTTCGGGGTGGTGCGGTGAGCCCAGATAGCTGAGAAAAATTTTGTTTCCCAATCAGAATGATTGGTTTCAACTATCTTGGTTAGAATTTTACAAATCGTCTTGTTAGTTGATTCAGCCTGGCCATTAAACCTAGGATAGTACGGTGTACTTTTTCTGTGAACAAAAAGATAATGATGTAGGAGATTATCAACGACAGCATTTAAAAAATGCGTGTCACGATCACTAACAAGCTCAATGGGATAGCCAAAACGGATAATAATGTTTTCGTAAAGAAAACGTGCAACTATTTTTGCGTTGGCGTCCTTCGTTGCTCGGGCCTCTACCCACTTAGTGGCGTAATCTGTGGCTAGGAGGATGTATCGTTGCTGGACTGATGGGTCCAACAAAGTCAATCCCCCACTTATGGAAGGCTTCGCCTTCTATAATGGGAGTCAATGGTGTGAAGTCTGCTTTGGTATTTTTCTTTGCTCTTTCACAGACATCACATGCTTTAATGACAGCAAACGTGTGCTCGAAGGATAATTTTCGCTGTGGCTCCAACAGAAAAGTGGCCACCTCCAATGCCCTCATGAGTCTGGGATATTATCGATCGTATCTCAGATTCATAGGCACATCGTCGAATAATGTCGTCAACGTCTCTTTTGTAAAGTTGTCCCGCATTAAAAAAAAAAAAAATTCGTTGTACTCGGGCCTTCTTTTAGTCGGCCTGTTGCGAGGAACTGGGTGATCTCCTCAGCCCATAGGGGTGTGGCATCAATCTGAAAAAGGCATGCATCCGGAAGATCATCGTTGACTGTTGCAGTTGCTTTTTCAGCACTTGGTAGTCTGGAAAGGTGATCCACCATGAAATGTTGGGACCCTTTCCGAACGACTATACGAAAATTAAATTCCTCCGAAATTAGTAGCCATCGAGCTATTCATCCGGTCTTACAGGACTTATTTACGATATATAGGAGTGCTTGATGGTCTGTGTAGAAAGCAAAGGTATGGCCTAATAAATAATGTCATAGTTGTTGTACCACATAGACCATTGCCCATGCTTCTCTCTCGGTAGTGGTATAGTTTACTTCAGCAGGCACCAGTTGCCTGCTTAAGAAACGTATGGAAAAGTCCTTGCCATACTCGCCTGGTTGTGCAAGAAGACCCCAATGGCATACTTACTTGAGTCAGTATGCACATGGAATTCTTTCGTGTAATCTGGCGAGCGGAGTATGGGAGTCGTTGTGAGTGCTGTCTTCAACTCCTCAAAGGCCTTAATTCGTTCTTCGGTCCAGCGATAATCTATCACAACTAAATAAAGGAGACGTGTCTTGCCAGCATAGTCGATTATAAAGATGCGATAGTAGTTGGTATGACCGAGGAAGACATATACTTCCTTCACTGTTGCAGGTAGGGGCATGTCCACGATAATCTTGATTTTTGACGGGTCGGTAGAAATACTGTCTTTTGATATTATATGCCTGAGTACAACTCCGTGGGTGACCCATATTTGGCATTTATCAGGGTTTAGTGAGATGCCGAACCTACGACAGCGAATGAAGATTTCTCCAAGGTGTCTAGGTGCGTAGTAGCGGAAGAATGTACACCTAGATCGTCGAGATAAATCTCCACGGCCAGATGTAATAGATCTTGAAAGGCCAGTTTCATGACCCATTGGAATGTTGAGGGGGCGTTACATAAGCCAAAAGGCATAATGTTATAAGCGTAAACGCCGCTCGCTGTGGCAAAAGCCATTTTATGTTTATCTTCAGGGGCTATTTGAACAAGGAAATAGCCGCTGAACCCATCGAAGAAGCTGAAAGCTTCAGCTCCCGCCATTTCCTCTAATATTTGGGTTGTTAGGGGCAAGGGAAAATGGTCTTTCTTCGTAACCGCATTAAGGTTCTTGAGGTCAACACAGATACGAAGCTTGCCGTTTTTCTTGGGTACAACCACAATGGGTGATACCCAATCAGTATGTTGGACTTTATAAATGAAGCCAACATCCAGCAATTTCTTAATATCTTCATCGATTCTCTCACGATAGACTGGGTTACTGCGATAAGGTTTAGCCCTAACGGGCTTAGCATTGTCTTCTAGAGGAATCCGATGTACTACTATTTCAGGGGGGATTCCTTTCATCTCGGTATAATTCCATGCAAATACATCCCTGTATTTGCGTAATAAAGTCTCTAGATCAGACAGTTGGGTTGATGACAAATGTGCACCAACACGAACTATTTGATCTATGTCCTTGTCAGGATCTTTAAGGTTTAGTGGAATTGTCTTAGCGGGTCCTTCAAAGGAATTGGAACTTGGTGTAGGTTCCGGATGTGGCTGCGGTAATTGGATAACAACGTCATCCAGTGTAAAGTCTTTGAACTTCTGTGGAAGATCGAAAGGTGGGTGCACAAAATGTTCTTGGACTTTAAAAATCATTTGAGGTGATTCTTTATCAGACATGGAAGCTTTGTCGGAGGGTCTGTCCCCTCTGACAAGGGCTTGATTGGCTGTTTAAGCTTTGCACGCATCTGTTTTTGTCGTTCGGTTAATTTTGTAGCAATAATGTTATTTTTTTGTAACCGAGGTTTTTGTGGTTTTTGAATGGGTGGTGTTGTGGCCTCACTTACCATATCATCGTCGATTGTATCCCAGACTTCATCGAGATACACGTCCCAAGTATATACTTTAGTTTTGGGCCTATATGCTTGTGTGTTTGGTACTTTGGATGTTAGTTGGACATGAGCCAATGGTCTTGGTGACTTGATCTCCTTAGGAATGACTTTGGACGGATAACGTTGAGCATCTAGATAGAGGAGTACATGATCATCCATCATTTCAACATCATCCATGGAAAGAATACCTTCTTCTGAAACATGGGCAGTAGAGACACTAGGTTCTCCTGGGCACCAAGCTATAGGAATGGGGTCTATCATCATACAGAGAATGATGGGTGTGTCAATGTCCGTAGAAGATGGAAAAATATCCACATCTTCTGCAGTCGTTTCGATACGACATCGATTGGAATCCGCACAGTCCACGGTAGCTAGTGCATGACCCCAATTGATTATGTTCGTAGTTCGTGTATAGTGGCCTTTTGGTTGGATCGGGACACTATCTGATTCGTCATATGTTGTAGATGACCAATCATCGTATACCTTGGCGGGCTTGACATGGCCATTTGAGTCAACCGTGACTTGTTTATCGTGGTTGCCAAAGGTAATTTTATTGTTCTTCCAGTCTTGGACAACACCTGCCATTTGGAGCCAGGGTGTACCAAGAAGGAGTTTATATGTATTGGCATCTTCTGGTAGGTCTAAGATGACACAATCGATGATAAACTTGACACCTGCTATTCGAACTTTTATATTTGATAAATGACCAGCAGGGTCGGTAACTCGTTGATCAGCCATACAAAGTTTATATCGTGGGTTGAAGCCCGGTGAAGGATTTGATAGCACTATGGAATGACATTGTGAGCTAAGCTTGCAGGAGGTCAGAAAATACTTCAAGTCCCTAGAGGGATTGCTCCTTTTCGGGGATATGAGCTGATAACGGACTGTTCGTATGTTTTTCCTCTCGCAAAAATTCATCTCGAAATTTGTTGTATTGTCTTTGTTCCACTTTTGAGTCTGGGTAATCTTTTGGTACTGTGGAGGCCGTCAAATGGCTTCCATGTGGGTCAGCTGATTGTCCATGGTTTTGCTGCTGTTCTTGTTGTTGGCATTGTGCTCTAGTAAGAACTCTAACAGGTTCGAATGTGATATGACGTGCTGGAAGGATCCTGTTAGGTTGTTTAGGACAGTCTTTGAAGCTGTGTTTGCGAACACAATCGGGACATTCTGCATGGTATTGGTTTTTAACTTTACAGTCAGCCATGAAATGTCCTGTTTCGCCACAGATAAAGCAGCGGTTGCTCATGGGTCCGATGGCAATAGTGTAACCATCTTGGACGGCTAGCTGAGTTGGATTTTCTTGTGGTGTGGAATACTCAGCTTGTTTGCACAAGCATAAGTTGTCGGTTTGATATTGGTGATGGCTAGATGATGGAATTGATGTATCAGGATGATATGATTGATCGTAGGAGTTTTCTACTAGGTGTGTGTGTGCAGACTCTCGAGGATGTCTATTTTTTTTGTGCTCCTAGATCATGTTGTCCTCGTGGTGGTGGTCCTAAGAGTGCCAACTTTTGTTGAGGTTGATGTCTAGGTTGTCTGGGCAAATCTTGTATATGGATCTGGTTGTTTCGTGGTGGATAGGACGTGTGTTGTTGTTGTGAAACAAATGGTTGTCGAGGAGGTTGATAATGTCCTCCTGACTAGTTGTGAGGCTGATTCCTCGGGTTATAATAGCAATAAAGGGAGGTATGCCCCATAAAGTCACAGATTTCCTATTTGATCAAGGAGGTATCTGGGACCGATTGGTATGAAGGGCACTCATTCCAGTGTGTGTACCTCGGCAGTGAGGGCACCACATGTTCTCTCATCTATGATGGATTTGGCCAGTGGGTAACTGACCTGGCATTGAACTTTGGATAGACCTAAGAGTGTTTTGAAACTCTTTTGTGAGTTTCTCCATCTGTTGTTGGTGTTGCTGATTAAGCAACTCCATCTGTGTTTTCCATAACTGTTCTCGTGTGTCATCGTTTGGTCGAGCTTCTTGGACAACACGATGTGCTCTCCGTTCTCGTGGTTCCTCAACATCTGAGCCCTCGTCTTCTTCTCGAATGGCATCAGACATGGCTTGTTTCAATGATGTATATTCATCATTGGAACGAAGTTCACGTCTGATCCATCGGGGAAGTCCAACGAGGAACCAAATGATGAGCATGGACTCGGTAGGTTGCTCTTGTACCTGAACTTTTAATCGTTTAAATCGTTCGATATAGTCACGTACTTTTTCGTCTTTTGTCATGTTGATATTACTTAGTTTGACAAAAGGACTTTCTATCAAGCGAAAAGGCTTGAACCATTTAATAAATGCCTCTTTCAAGAGTAACCAGTCACGTTTATCTTCACGATCAAGGTTAAAAAACCACTCTCGTGCGCGATCAATCATGGTCATCGAGAAGAGCTGTACCATGGCCTCTGGTGCTGTCTCGTCATAGACGTCACAGGCGTTCTCAAAGACTTGGAGAAATCGTTGAGGATCAGTGTTACCATTGTACTTAGGTAAGTCTAGCTTTGGGGTCCTTTTTTCAGTACGTGGAACATTATTTGCGAAATCTCCGTTTAAGTGAGCTCTTGCATGGGATGATTCGGCAGCATGGAATTGTGGCCGTTCATATGGAGCTTCATAACGCGTAGGTTCCCATATGTCGAATGGGTTTGTGGATGGCTCTTGGACTTGGGATTTCATCTTGGAATACCTGTTAAATTGAGCCTATTCGGTAGATGGGGAGACCATCTCTGGTGGATAGTCCTCTATAATATTCGGATCGTTAGGGCGATCCATGAAATCTCATAGAGTGTCGTAGGATTGTGGAAATAAACTCGTGCACTCTGGTTACGATGGATACGGTTGTCAAAATGCGGTTGTTGTGGTCTGTTACGGGTTGATTTCGGTTTGGGATGGTCGATGGAGGTCGTTGAAGGCCGTAAATCGTAATATTGTGGTCTACTGCGGTTTGTGACGGTCAAGGACGAATGTGCATCGGTCGAAACTTGAGTGAGGCTCCGGCTCCTGTTGAAATTTGACAGGGGTCCGGCTCCGGTTGAGATTGGAAGTAGGCCGTCGGTTGAGAGATGACTGTGGCCTCCGGTTGAGATTCAAGAGCAGTGTTCCGGTTGAGATTTGAGTAGAGTGCTCCGATCAAGATCTGAGAAGAGTGCTCCGGTCGAGATCTGAGGAGAGTTCTTCGTTTGAGATCTGAACGAAATGCTTCGGTCGAGAGTTGACAGAAGTGCTTCGGTCGAGATCTGAGCAAAGTGCTTCAGTCGAGATTGGACTGAACACTCAGGCTGAGATGTGAGCGAAATGCTCCGGTTGAGATGTGATGGCAGTACTCCGGTCGAGTTTTTTTTTTACTGAGCACTCCGGTTGAGATTCAAACGAAATGCTCCGGTTGAGAATTGATGGCAGTGCTCCAGTCAAGTTTTTTACTGAGCACTCCGGTTGAGATGGGAGCGAAATGCTTCGGTTGAGAATTGATGGCAGTGCTCTGGTCGATTTTTTTTACTGAGCACTCCGGTTGAGATGGGAGCGAAATGCTTCGGTTGAGAATTGATGGCAGTGCTCTGGTCGAGTTTTTTTACTGAGCACTTTGGTCGAGATGGGAGCAAAATGCTCTAGTTGAGAATTGATGGCAGTGCTCCGGTCGAGTTTTTTTACTGAGCACTCCAGTTGAGATGCAAGCGAAATGCTCCGGTTGAGAATTGATGGCAGTGCTCCGGTCGGGTTTTTTACTGAGCACTCCGGTTGAGATGCGAGCGAAATGCTCCGGTTGAGAATTGATGGCAGTGCTCTGGTCGAGTTTTTTACTGAGCACTCTGGTTGAGATTCGAGCGAAATGTTCTGGTTGAGAATTGATGGCAGTGCTCCGGTCGAGTTTTTACTGAGCACTCTGGTTGAGATGCGAGTGAAATGCTCCGGTTGAGAATTGATGGCAGTGCTCCGGTTGAGTTTTTTACTGAGCCTTCCGATTGAAATTTGGACTGAAGGGTCCAGTTGAGAGGTGATGGTTTCCTTCGGTCGAGATGTCAAAGAGATGTTCGTTCTAAATATTGAGTTATGACTCCGTTCGAGTTTTGAACGATTAGAGGTGGTTGAGGTGTAACTCAGGACATGTTAGGATCGTGAAGTTGTGGTTCAGTCGAGAGGTATGAGGTAGTGGTCCGGTCCAGACTTGAGTTGTGGAGCTCGTCGTGGTGAGGATCGTGAGACTCCGGTTGAGAAACGAGCAGGACTTCGATCCAGACCGAAGTAATGAGCTCGACAATGAATGTATAGGAGCTCTCAGACGATTGTGTCGCAACACAGGAGATTGAGATATGGCTTGGTTGAGCGTGTGTGTAGTTGTGGAACGGCGCCAAATGTTCACATATTCACTGAATCTGTGAACACATTTTTTTCTCTTTTTGTTGCTTATCTCTCTTGGATTACCTCTGTTGTTATGGTTCCTTGTGATTATTCTTTTTATTGGAACGTTTACATAGCAGAAGCAATATTCAAGGATGCATTACGTATTTCCCAGCCTGTCAGTGGGTAGCTCGAATCCGATACTCAGCTACATGCATACACTAGCCATGCACCCATCTACAACTCAAGCAGATCAGCATTCAGCACAGAGAGCGATCCTACTACTAACTACTGAATCAAAGAACAATCAAAAACTAGGTTAGCTACTGAAACTAAAACCAGATTCAAGAAACAAGAAACAAGATTCCTAACAACATTTAAAAATCTAAGAATCAAGAAACACACATTACTTGATGCCTAAATTATCCAAGAACATCAAGAACTAGAATGTCAAGACTATGCAAGATTTACACCACATTTCTAGCCTCTATAGTTTACTTGAATGTTGATTTCTACAAGATTCCACAAGCAAGAATTGAAGCTAATCCACAACTAAGCAAGAACAAGAAACAAAAATCTAGTTAATCCACAAGCAAGGAATCAAGCACGCTCATAGAAATATCACTCAAGATCATTGCCATGAACAAGGAGCTTAGTGATCTTCAAAAACTCGTGGAGGATTCTCTTTATTAGCTCAAAATAACTTGAAAATACAATCAAAAGCTCCCTCACAAGAGAGGGGGGCCCTTAAATAAGCAAGAAGGCTGCCCATGTGGAGCCCATGTGGCAATTCCACTAAATTAGAAATTACATGTGGAATTTGCCCTTCCACTAGAGGTCACCATCAAAAGGTGACTCACTCTTACTATTTTAAGGGGGGTCTACATTTATTACAACTATTCAAAGAAATGTTACTAGCTCCTACATGGTCATTCCTTCTTTGGGATACACCATGTAGGCTCACATAGTTAATCGTTATCTTCCTAGCTAGTATTCCCTTGGCTCTCATGCTCAACTCTCAGCTTCTTCTGCTCTCTTCCTTCTGAGACCTCCTCGGTCATGGGTGAGAGATAACTTATGTCTTCAGCTTGGCTCGGCACTAGATAATCGGCTAACATTGAGTCATGGAGATTGCACTGGTATCATCCATATACATGACAATAGGTTCTGCTTGTTGCTCTCCTAAATCATTTAACAGTTGTCTCAGCCACACGATCTCGTTTGCATTCTTTGAAGTAGCTACATATTCTGCTTTGCATGAGGATCGTGCGACAAGAGTTTGCTTTTTGCAAACCCAGCTTACTGGCCCTCCACATATCATGAAACATCCGCTAGTGACAGATTTGTTGTCATCCTTCGAGCTTGACCAAGTGACGTCGCTGTATGCCTTCAGAGTGGATTCATCTGGCTTGGAATAGATAATGCCAAAATCCATGGTTTGCTTGAGATATCATAAGATTCTCTTAGCTAGCTCCCAATGGTACTTTCTTGGATTGTTAGAGAATTGTACTAAAGCATAAACAAGATAGGCCAAA
Organism: Diphasiastrum complanatum; assembly: GCA_029204225.1. Classification (NCBI taxonomy): domain Eukaryota; kingdom Viridiplantae; phylum Streptophyta; class Lycopodiopsida; order Lycopodiales; family Lycopodiaceae; genus Diphasiastrum; species Diphasiastrum complanatum. Next base: position 210 of record MU834925.1, on the reverse strand, counting down.
TCTGGTCGAGTGCATACAGTCAGGTACATTAGAGCTCCGATCAGATTTCAAAAAGGTATATTACTCATTTCGAATTCTTCCTGCTCAGTCCTTGGACAGTCTTCTTTCGAAAGTTTTACTCCAAGTGCCATAGGAATTTCCTTTCCTTTGCATTCTAACATTGAATAGTCTGCTGGAATTTTACAAGCATAACTATTCGGGGAAATTTTT